>JASAND010023721.1:0-23047 GCA_030248195.1 Trissonchulus latispiculum | reverse complement strand
TTGTCTTGGTACCAAAAGTTCTATGTAACAATATTTTCATTACGCACAAATTTTAATAGTACTTTTAATTAATTATTATTAACTAATTAGTTAACCTATAATTATCAACAGGTGACCGAAGTTGGTTCATTATTACTTTATTACACAGGCACCATAATTAACCCAATATGTGTCAACAATCTTACGCAATTGCAGACATAAAATTATAATCACCCATTTTCAGCCATAGTTGACTTTAATAAATTATTACTAACTAATTAGTTAACTACTAAACAAAATTAGTTGACCGAAGTTAGTTCAACACATGCTCTTTACATAGACACAAAACTTATCACGTAAAGTTTTCCCAATGTTGCGTAATTGGAGACATAAAATTAAAATCACCCATTTTCTGCCAATTTTCACATTTTCATAGTCAAATTTAACCAATTATTACTAACTAACTAGCCAACCAATAATTACCAAGAGGTGGCCGAAGTTAGTTCAACACATGCTCTTTACGTTGACACCAAAATTAGTGTGATAAGTGTTGCCAATATTACGTAATTGGAGACATAAAATTTTCATTTTAAACCAATACCCTTGTTTACGTCTTTAATTTCAACGAGACAGGTGCAATCAAACTAGACTATCAAGGCTACTAGCAGTGAAGAATAATTTTAAACAAGCAGGCTGCTAATAGGGAGAGAAAGACTTTTGACAGCTTCGAGTCCTCAGTATGTTATTCATATGAGCCTGCTAGAAAGCTGCTAATAGGGAGAGAAAGACTTTTGACAGCTTCGAGTCCTCAGTATGTTATTCCTATGAGCCTGCAGAAAGGCAGCTAATAGGGAGAAAGACTTTTGACAGCTTCGAGTCCTCAGTATGTTATTCCTATGAGCCTGCAGAAAGGCAGCTAATAGGGAGAAAGACTTTTGACAGGTTTGAGTCCTCAGTGTGTTATTCATATGAGCCTGCTAGAAGGGAGAGAAAATTTTTCAAACAAGCAGGCAGCTAATAGGGAGAAAGACTTTTGACAGGTTTGAGTCCTCAGTGTGTTATTCATATGAGCCTGCTAGAAGGCTGCAAAGACTTTAGACAGAGAGAGAGAGAGACTTTGTTCTGAAGTATATATGTAATAGCTTTCTAATATTTTCTCTTCTTTCAAGTGTAATTTCCTATTACATATAGAAATTTCAAGGTTAGTACAAAGGTCCAGATGAAGAAATTCAATAGGAGACAAGAAATGGAAAATTTTAGCTGATAAGGGAAGAAAATTTTGCAATAATATTTTTGGTCTATACGATGCTGGGATAGATAGGTAAGAATCTATCACCATTGGCAAAAAGTCAGGTAAATAAAAAAGTTTGAAAAAAGTTTGAAAATGTTACTTAATTAATTTACGTACTTAATTAGACATATAATTAATAAACTCTAATTAGACAGGTAAACAAACTATAGTCTAGCAAACTACATAAATACGTAGGCACTAGACAAATACCTAGGTAACGCAAATAACACTATTACAAATTTTAATACACTGTTACAAAGCTTAAATCCAAGCTAAGAAAATTGGCCAACAATGACCTTGAGAACATCTGCCTCTATGATTAATGACCTTACCTGTATGATTAATTAGCTCCCATTTGACTCCAGCACACCTGTACAAACTGGTCCCATTTGTGCTGACCTATACTACTACCGTGCAAGAATAGGATGGCGGTTGGGTCCCTTGACAAAAACTGTCAATTTTGTCTGATTTTCGTGATAGATGTTAAAGATGGCTTCTTCGCTCCAAGAATTGAATGAATAGTAGTGGTTCAAAGTTGATGTCGCCAAAAACAATCACCTAGATAACCCCCAGATATAACTGTTAGCGATGAAAATTTTTAGTACATGCTAAAATTATTGAAGCCAGAGCTAGAGCCAGAGAGTATTGCCATTAACTCAAAAGTTTCTTATGCATTCAGACTATTAATTGCGTACAAGCAGTTGGTTCTCAATTGGGACATCATATTTGAGTTAATCAAGCTTTGTTTTGCTCAGAAGGATGGCTTCTTTTTCATTTTAGAAGCTGATACAAGCTAAAATCAGTCAAAAGTTTAGTATTTGAAGTATTAATGGATTTTTAAAACTAGTTACGCTCACAACAATACTGTAGAATTAAGGTACACGTTGAGAGCTTTCGAAAGATGTAAAGACGGTTTTACAACTCCCAAAATTGCATAAGTTATGAAGCTTTTAAAATGTTCACTCAATAGTAATCTTTTCGTCTAAAGTCGTTTAAGCCCCGTAAATCTAAGGAGCTTAAAAATGACTGAATTTGAACTGCATTTAAGCGGTCTACTTAAACTACTTAACCTAAGTAGTTTTTATGAAAGCAGTTCTACTTAAACGGCTTAAAGTGTAAGTCGCTGAAAGTTTAAGTAGACCTGTATTTGTGAAACGCCACTTTACTTAATGTTTAAGTAGCTGGTTTTTTTGTGAAAGGGGGTCTACTTAAACGACTTAAGTTAAGTCGTTTAAGTAGTTTAAGTATAAATTAGTTTCACAAAATCCACTTCGTTTAAGTTAAGCCGTTTAAGTACTTTTTGTGAATCGACCCTAAGAAAATGCTGCCTGATTGTTTGAACATTCATTTAAGGTGGTGATTCCTTTTGGGCCCAAATTGTTGGTTGGCGGCGCAAATCAGGATGCCATTTCGCGAAATTTTCCGAAATACGTTCTCTTAGCGTTCTAACATCCTCCGCGCAATCCTGATTCAATAATTCGAGATTTCCGATCTATCGGTTTTTCCAATTTCTGAAAGTTTAGCGGCAGCTATACAGTTATGACTATATTCGTTTGGAAGATCTCATTGAGCTTCACATTTTTGCTTTTTAAAGCAACTTTCTAGCTTTTCTCTAGTGTGCGATATAGCCGATTTTCTTGTTTTGGCGTCGAAAACTTGTCATTTTTGCAGAATCAAATAATCCATCATTTCTTGAACTACACATGCCGGAAAATCAAACTAAGGGCGTCGATCTGAAGGTCTCACAGGGGCAAATTATCCGATGGATGATCGTCTTCCAACAGCTATCCCGTAGGCTGCTATCATCAAAAATGTAGTTTTTGCAAAAACACGACCAATTTTTTTCCAAAGATTGTGGAGCATTCACCATGCAAGCTGGAGAGCTGCTACTTAACAAATGAGTTCTGCACAAATATACCCAGGGACGTTTTTTTAGTTGTACCGATTACTGCTTTTAAGCTAAAGTAATCGCTTGACAAATTAGGAAAAAGTACGCAAAATACAGGTTGCGCACAGATTTCAGCTTATTTCTCTATAACGAAGAGCGATTTTACAATAAATAAAAATCGCCCCAGCTATTTGATGGAGGTATCAAATGATATAACCGATGTCTCGCGAAAAAATTCACTTGAGTCTGCAAAAAATCTGGAAAATTATACTTCTTCTAAAATGTGTTAAAAATATTTTAGAAAAGCAACATTGGTTTTATGGTATGCATTAAAAAGAGAAAATGTCAAGCTGCATTTTGATATAAAAACGGCTTCGTAACTCCAAGTAATGAATGAGTAAAGCCTGGTTCACACTGGTGTCTTATGTCTTATGTCTTATGTCTTTTGTCTTATGTCGCATGTCTTATGTTTTGTCTTAAGACAGAACCGTTCACACTGCTGTCTTATGTCTCTTGTCTTAGACAGCACATCTGATCCTTTCAACCAATCAACTTGACAATGGCTAGACTAGCTGCAATGTGATTGGTTTATCCCTTAAGACATAAGACAAAAGTTGAGCCTAGCCCGAGTCTGTCTTAAGACAAAAAGACATAAGACATAAAACACCAGTGTGAACGCCTTAAGGTGCTGGTATCCTTTTGTGCAGTGCTTTTGTGGTGATTTTTCGAAACGCTATAACTTTCGCAATTTTGGGAGTTGGAAAGAGCTTTATACATCGTTTTAAAGCTTATATTCCGTACATTAACATGAGCTTACGAAACTAGCAAAATTGGAAAAAAATAGCAACAAACTTCCGACATGCTGACATCTGGCAGACTGAATATAGACCAAAAATTTTTGAACATCGATTTCACAAAACTGTAGAATCGGCCAAAATTTTTTCTTGTGCCATGATATGAAGGACATGTGGGCCGAGGGACATTTTTTTGGATTTCGCTCAACAAGTCTCAGTACTCCAGAAAATCCGGCAAATGCGCGATGACACGAAATTTCGCAATTTTCTATTCAGTTTTCTCACAATTCGAGAAGTTTTAGCTCAAACCAAGAAAAATGTCCCTCCGCAATATGGCGAATTTTCATTTAGCCAAAAATCACGCGAATCCATTGGGCAGTTTTTGAGAAATCAATGTTCAAAACAAAATAATCGCCATTTTGCCAAAATTGTTTTTCGGCGAATTCCCTAGCTTAAAGCAACGAACTCCAGCGAATAGGTATTGATAAAAAGCGCAATTGGACGGTGTATCGATTGAGTATAAATAAGCCAACTTTGTCCTAACGTATGGCTGTAATTTTGAAAAAACTGATTTCGTCAAAAATGGCCATTTTTTGACCCCAAAAATCGTTTTTGGCTTATACTGCCTTAACCACTAGAGGTAGCTCAAAAGTTGTAAAAGTAAAAATGTTCATTTTGGTGCCCTCTTTCCAGCGATAACAACCAATCCGGTGTAGCTACTATGTACTGAGAGAATAAGGGCTAAAACCCAAACTTTCTTATCTTTACACCTAAAAATCCGGGACTGGTCCCAGAATGTTAAAGAGCACGAAAATAATGTATTTGGAAAGTTTCATCCACTTTCATAAAGAATTGAGGCTTGTAGGGTCGAATTTACACAAAGCGATACCAGCACCTTAAGACATAAGACATAAGACAAAAGACATAAGACATAAGACATAAGACACCAGTGTGAACCAGGCTTAATAATGGTGCAAACTTTATGTGACCAAAGGGAATCACCACCTTAACCAAATGTTGAGCATACGAGCTTTTGGATGATTCTTTGGTATGCGCACGCTTCTGGTGAATGAGAAGGTTTATCTAAGTTGAGGGAGAGGGTTACTTTGACTTTCTTCGGATACAGTGGAATCGTAACTGACAATAAATGAATTTATTTCAAGGAATATTTAATAAATGTCTTGTAAACGTTTAATAAAAGTTCTAAAGGATTTGCATTTATCATCAGCTTTACGTTTAGTAAAGTTACTCCAAAAGCAAAAGGACAGAGAGAGGAAAAGAAACTTTGAAAGTAGCAATTGTTTTCAGGTAAGAAATTATAAAATTAATTTAAATGGCAAATGTAAACACTAATCTCAACACATAAGGAACTGTCTCAAATTTCAAGACGAAATAAATCGTATTTTTCAGCTAATATGCGTTTGCGAAATCGTATATACGTTTTATTTTTTGACTTAACTAAAAACTGAACAAGCAAGATTGTGTGCAAAAGTTTAAAAGTTGACTACGTAACATTTAAGGTCAATTGTAGGCCTGCTGCGCAGAAAATTTTCTTAATTTAATACTAATATTTGTTTTTAAATTTTTCTACAAATACAGGAATTGGCTAATCAATTTTACACATCATCAAGAAAATTCGTCATAAATTGAAGTCTTCGCTATGTGATAGAGCATTTTTGATACAATAAAATGCATAAGAAAACGTATATCAGCTGCTAGATGAAACGTTTTAATAAATCGAATTCTTTGATTTTCAATTTGAGACAGTTCCTAAGTTAATTTATTGAGCGAGTGAGTTTAAAATTTTACATTTGTTGTCAGTAAAGTGTAGTTAAAAAAGTTTAGTTTTTCATCCAAGACATTTTATTTTTAAGTGGTTTCATAAAGAAATTACGCAAAAGGAAACGAAAAGAAACTACGTAAAACTTAGGTATTCGTGCAGGCTTTGCTTGTTTGCTGCCTGTTGTGCTGTTCCAATTTCCGGATACAAGCAGTTGAAGCTAGCTAAATTTTGCCATGGGAATTTGCTCTTGTAATCCAAATGCTTTCTATAATTTGTTAACATTTAAAGGTTAGAGGAAGCGGACAGGGCAACGGTGGTAAGAAACTCAGTAAATTGCTGATCTGAGCGCGGTTATAAAATAAAAACCAGTGTTGTCTGTATCAGCATCAGCTTCTGATACCGTGACAATTAAGAGAAAGTCCTTGTAATTCATTAAAACTCCTTTGAAACTCCTTTGAACGTCTTTAAAACTCCTTTGAAATAACTTCGGAATGAAAATCAATGCAATCTAATCTCAATGAAATAAAGACCCCTGAAAAAGTTAAATTTCAAAATGGCCAAATTCGAAAAATGGGTTAAAATTTTCTCGGGTACCCGAAAGTGCTCGAGTACCCGGATACTCGAGTACCCGAATACCCGGGTAGTGTCGCAATTACCCGACATAGGGCTTCATGTAGTACTGGGTACCCGGGTCCAAATTTTTGGACCCGTGCCCATGTCTAATGTAGGAGTTATCTTAGAAGTGTCCTGAAGTCCTGTATTGTGTCTTGGTGGGATTGACAGATTGATTGTCAAAACATTCTCTGCTTAAAAATCGACCATGATTTTGATCAGTGTATCTGTGGATCAAGAAGTAGAAGTAGACTAAAAATGTATAGACGACCCAAAGCCTTTATGGAATAGCAGTAGGAATAAACTAAATCGCTCAAACACGAACATCGCGGAAGAGTTACGTAAAGGCTTCGTCCAGTAAGGACCTGCTACTGTTAGAAAATTCTGATTGCCGTCGGCATCGTCATGGCTGAACAACCAAACTGCATAACTGATAATGTGCAGAAGCAGTATGCGCTGAAAAAGTATGAAAAAGTTAGCACTCACTTGACAAGAATCTTCGCGACGACTTACAGTTAGTTGTTGCCAATCCTATTGCTTAAATTAATGGTTCAGTGCTATGAAGGTACCCTCCTGACTGTGCACTTGTTGGTTTGCCGCTACTTCCGAAGGAAAAGGGCAAACCCTTATTCTCGTCGTGTTATTATTATTATTGGGTTGTCGCATTTTTTTAAAAAAAGACAACCCTTTGATATGGCTAAGTTTCTTAATTTATTTATTGGGTTGCCGCTTTTTACACAAAAAGGCAACCCTTTCATCTGGGTATGTCCGTTTATTATTTATTTATTTATTATTCATCTCGTTACCACCCCCTGTCCCCCCCCTCTAACTTTTGATTGGGTGGACCGATTGGGCTGAAATTTTCAGTGGAGGTATGGGGTGGGGTGTAGTGTTGACTGAAGCGCGGGGAGCCCCGGGGGAGCAAGGTTGCTCCCGGAGCAGCCCCGTGAGTAAAAATGAGTAAAATAAAAAAGTTGTCCAAATGAGCTAGTTCTGGTATCATTCGAAAGCTCTCGACGAGTAAAGAAAAAGTTGTAATTGCGTCAAGGCCTGAAAATGCACTCAGTTTGAGTTATGAGGCGAAAAATGGTCAAAAATGACCAAAAAACGGCCAAAATGGCTTAAAATTGAAAGTTCTCGGATCGGGCTGATATCGGTGTCATTCGAAAGCTCTCGTTGAGTACATAAAACGTTGTAATAGGGCCAAGTCGCCAAAATGTACAAAAATTGAGTTACGGAGCTTCAAAGGGGTCAAAAATGGTCAAAAATCTACCAAAATGGCCAAAAATCTAAACAACTCTAAATATGGTCAATATGGTACTCTATTGAGAGCTCTCGATACGGACTACACGAATCAGACTATACTGGGTCACAAAGGTGCCTCTTTTGGGAGATATAGCCATCTATAAACGGAAAATGCAGCGGCAACCCATTCTCGCTACTTCGCTAGTTTATTTATTATTCCGGTCAACATTTGTGTCCCCCCCTTTTTCTCGAGATTGGCTGGACCGATCGGGCTGAAATTCTCACCATAGTTGTAGGGTGACCTGAAGTGCTCCCGTTTGTAAGGGCATCCCGATATCTCCCGGATTCCGGGAATGGCGAATCCCGGAATTTTAAAAATTGTAAGGGGGGACCAAGGGAAACGTAAAAATTTTTTGTCTCCGATTTTGCTTAAAAGTTGGTCATAGGGTAAGTCGACCACGCTGATTTCGAAACTGAAATCGAAATTTCCGGAAAATTTCCGGATTTCGAGATATTCGACCCGGAAAATTCCGGATTTGGAAAAATTTCTCCAAAAGTGGTCGACATGGTACTCAAATGAAAGAGCTCGCCGAGCTGAACAACTTTCCTTCTTGCGACATTTTCCGGAAATGCGTCTAGCGAAAGTTATAGCCGAAAAACTGAAAATCCGGGAATTCACGAAAACCCGGATTTTGGACTTAAAAATTTTTTGTCTCGGGTTTTGCTTAAAAGTTGGTCATAGGGTAACTCGACCACGCTGATTTTGAAACTGAAACCGAAATTTCCGGAAAATTTCCGGATTTCGAGATATTCGGCCCGGAAAATTTCGGATTTTGAAAAATTTTTGCGAAAGTGGTCGATATGGTACTCAAATGAAAGAACTCGTCGAGCTGAGCAACTTTCCTTCTTGCGACATTTTCCGGAAATGCGTCCAGCGAAAATTACGGCCGAAAAACTGAAAATCCGGGAATTCCCGGAAAAACCGGAATTTTAAAAATTGTCCTAAAAGTTGTCAATATAGTACTTATTCGAAAGCTCTCAGCGAGTAGGGAAAAAGTTGTGATAGGGCCAACGTCTGAAAATGTTCCAAAACTGAGTTTTAGCCCGAGCCAATATAAGCCAATATAAGAGGAAAATGCGCGACAACCCGTTGATGCAGGTAGGATTTATTATTATTGGGTTGTCGCATTTTTTTAAAAAAAGACAACCCTTTGATATGGCTAAGTTTCTTTATTTATTTATTTATTTATTTATTTATTTATTATTCCGGTCAACATTTGTGTCCCCCCCCCCCTTTTTCTCGAGATTGGCTGGACCGATCGGGCTGAAATTCTCACCATAGTTGTAGGGTGACCTGAAGTGCTCCCGTTTGTAAGGGCAGCCCGATATCTCCCGGATTCCGGGAATGGCGGCTCCCGGAAATTTAAAAATCGTAAGGGGGGACCAAGGGAAACGTAAAAAATTTTTGTCTCCGATTTTGCTTAAAAGTTGGTCATAGGGTAAGTCGACCACGCTGATTTTGAAACTGAAATCGAAATTTCCGGAAAATTTCCGGATTTCGAGATATTCGAACCGGAAAATTCCGGATTCTTAAAAATTTCTTTAAAAGTGGTCGATATGGTGCTCAAACGAAAGAGCTCGTCGAGCTGAACAACTTTCCTGCTTGCGACATTTTCCAGAAATGCGTCTAGCGAAAGTTATAGCCGAAAAACTGAAAATCCGGGAAATCACGAAAACCCGGATTTTGGACTTCAAAATTTTTTGTCTCCGATTTCGCTCAAAAGTTGGTCATAGGGTAAGTCGGCCACGCTGATTTCGAAACTGAAATCGAAATTTCCGGAAAATTTACGGATTTCGAGATATTCGCCCCGAAAATTTCCGAATTTTGAAAAAATTTTCCGAAAGTGGTCGATATGGTACTCAAATGAAAGAGCTTGTCGAGCTGAACAACTGTCCTGCTTGCAGCATTTTCCCGAAATGCGTCTAGCGAAAGTTATAGCCGAAAAACCGAAAATCCGGGAAATCCCGGGAAACGGAATTTTAAAAAATTGTCTCAAAACTAGTCGATATGGTACTCATTTGAAAGCCCTCAACGAGTAGGAAGAAAGTTGTAATAGAACCAAATTTTGAAAATGTACCAAAACTGAGTTTTGGCCCTTTAGATAAGAGGAAAATGGCTGCGACAACCCGTTGATGCCGGTAGGATTTATTGGTTTGCCGCTACTTCCGAAGGAAAAGGGCAAACCCTTATTCTCGTCGTGTTATTATTGGGTTGTCGCATTTTTTTAAAAAAAGACAACCCTTTGATATGGCTAAGTTTCTTTATTTATTTATTTATTTATTTATTTATTATTCCGGTCAACATTTGTGTCCCCCCCCCTTTTTCTCGAGATTGGCTGGACCGATCGGGCTGAAATTCTCACCATAGTTGGAGGGTGACCTGAAGTGCTCCCGTTTGTAAGGGCATCCCGATATCTCCCGGATTCCGGGAATGGCGGCTCCCGGAAATTTAAAAATCGTAAGGGGGGACCAAGGGAAACGTAAAAATTTTTTGTCTCCGATTTTGTTTAAAAGTTGGTCATAGGGTAAGTCGACCACGCTGATTTCGAAACTGAAATCGAAATTTTCGGAAAATTTACGGATTTCGAGATATTTGACCCGGAAAATTCCGGATTTTGAAAAATTTCTCCAAAAGTGGTCGATATGGTACTCAAATGAAAGAGCTCGCCGAGCTGAGCAACTTTCCTTCTTGCGACATTTTCCGGAAATGTGTCTAACGAAAGTTATAGCCGAAAAACTGAAAATCCGGGAATTCACGAAAACCCGGATTTTGGACTTAAAAATTTTTTGTCTCCGATTTTGCTTAAAAGGTTGTCATAGGGTAAGTCGACCACGCTGATTTCGAAACTGAAACCGAAATTTCCGGAAAATTTCCGGATTTCGAGATATTCGGCCCGGAAAATTTCGGATTTTGAAAAATTTTTGCGAAAGTGGTCGATATGGTACTCAAATGAAAGAACTCGTCGAGCTGAGCAACTTTCCTTCTTGCGACATTTTCCGGAAATGCGTCCAGCGAAAATTACGACCGAAAAACTGAAAATCCGGGAATTCCCGGAAAAACCGGAATTTTAAAAATTGTCCTAAAAGTTGTCAATATAGTACTTATTCGAAAGCTCTCAGCGAGTAGGGAAAAAGTTGTGATAGGGCCAACGTCTGAAAATGTTCCAAAACTGAGTTTTAGCCCGAGCCAATATAAGCCAATATAAGAGGAAAATGCGCGACAACCCGTTGATGCAGGTAGGATTTATTATTATTGGGTTGTCGCATTTTTTTAAAAAAAGACAACCCTTTGATATGGCTAAGTTTCTTTATTTATTTATTTATTTATTTATTTATTTATTATTCCGGTCAACATTTGTGTCCCCCCCCCCTTTTTCTCGAGATTGGCTGGACCGATCGGGCTGAAATTCTCACCATAGTTGTAGGGTGACCTGAAGTGCTCCCGTTTGTAAGGGCAGCCCGATATCTCCCGGATTCCGGGAATGGCGGCTCCCGGAAATTTAAAAATCGTAAGGGGGGACCAAGGGAAACGTAAAAAATTTTTGTCTCCGATTTTGCTTAAAAGTTGGTCATAGGGTAAGTCGACCACGCTGATTTTGAAACTGAAATCGAAATTTCCGGAAAATTTCCGGATTTCGAGATATTCGACCCGGAAAATTCCGGATTCTTAAAAATTTCTTTAAAAGTGGTCGATATGGTGCTCAAACGAAAGAGCTCGTCGAGCTGAACAAGTTTCCTGCTTGCGAGATCTTCCGGAAATCCGCCTAGCGAAAGTTATAACCGAAAAACTAAAAATCCGGTAATTCCCGGAAAACCCGAAATTTAAAAAATTATCTCAAAAGTAGTCGATATGGTACTCATCTGAAAGCCCTCGACGAGTAGGAAAAAATTTGTAATAGAACCAAATTTTGAAAATGCACCAAAACTGAGTTTTGACCCTTTAGATAAGAGGAAAATGTCTGCGACAACCCGTTGATGCCGGTAGGATTTATTGTGTTGCCCACTTTTCCAAAGGAATGGGCAACACTTTGTTATCGTTCTGTGCTTATTATTATTGTGTTGCCCACTTTTCCAAAGGGATGGGCAACACTTTGTTATCGTTCTGTGCTTATTATTATTATTATTATTATTATTATCCGTCTGTCCCCCCCCCCCTAGATCTCGAGATTGGGAAGGCGTACACAGGTGGTTGATACCTTATTTTGAAGCCCTTGACTAGGACATCTCCGGGAAGCAAGATGGCTCCGATACCTTCCGGATTCCGGGAATGGCGAATCCCGGAATTTTTCGGTTGGTAAGGGGGGACCAAGGCGAAATTTCCAAATCCAAAATTTGGTCAAAAATTTTTTGTCTCCGATTTTGCTCAAAAGCTGGTCATAGGGTAACTCGGAGACGTAGATTCCAAATCTGCAATCGAAATTTTCCTAGCCCTTGTGGATCTCGAGATACGGCCAAAAGTTACACTGTTGGAGACCGCAAAAGTGAGCAAACTGCCCAGAAACGCCTAATATAAGAATTTTTGACCTTGTTAGTCAGGTTGAGCTGGTGGATTTGCTAGGATACCTTTTAAGAAGCTGTATCAAATTCCTTTCAGCAATAATTATCGAAAATCTCTTATCCCAACTGCCCTTTTATGGGCAACCATATAGCAAAGATTGGTCAAAAATGAAAGTTTTTGAATCCAGCTGATTTTGGTATCATTCGAAAGCTCTCAACGAGCTAAGAAAAAGCTGTAATAGCAATAAAGCGTGAAAATGTACCAAATTCGAGTTTTGACCCTCGATACGCTGATACTGCAAAAATTGGTCAAAAATGAAACTTGGCGGATCGGGCTCATACTAGCATCATACGAAAGCTCTTAACGACCTGAGAAAGACTTGTAATATGACCGAAGCATGAAACTGTACGAAAATCGAGTTTTCACCCCAAAGGGAACGTGTTGTGGGCAACACATTCTTGCAGTAGCGCTAGTTATTGTGTTGCCCACTTTTTCCAAAGGAATGGGCAACACTTTGTTATCGTTCTGTGCTTATTATTATTATTATTATCCGTCTGTCCCCCCCCCCTAGATCTCGAGATTGGGAATGGGTACAGGGGTGGTTGATACCTTATTTTGAAGCCCTTGACTAGGACATCTCCGGGAAGCGAGATGGTTCCGATACCTTCCGGATTCCGGGAATGGCGAATCCCGGAATTTTTCGGTTGGTAAGGGGGGACCAAGGCGAAATTTCAAAATCCAAAATTTGGTCAAAAATTTTTTGTCACCGATTTCGCTCAAAAGTTGGTAGTAGGGTAATTCGACCACGCTGATTTCGAAACTGAAATCGAAATTTCCGGAAAATTTCCGGATTTCGAGATATTCGACCCGGAAAATTTCGGATTTTCAAAAATTTCTCCAAAAGTGGTCGATATGGTACTCAAATGGAAGATCTCGTCGAGCTGAGCAACTTTTCTTCTTGCTACATTTTCCGAAAATGCGTCTAGCGGAAGTTACGTCCGAAAAACTGGAAATCCGGGAATTCACCGAAATCCGGATTTTGGGTCGAAAAATTTTTTGTCTCCGATTTCACTCAAAAGTTGGTCATAGGGTAATTCGACCACGCTGATTTCGAAACTAAAACCGAAATTTCCCGAAAATTTACGGATTTCGAGATATTCGTTCCGGAAAATTCCGGATTTTGAAAAATTTCTCTGAAAGGGTCGATATGGTGCTCGAACGAAAGAGTTCGTCGAGCTGAGCAACTTTCCTTGCGACATTTTCTGAAAATGCGTCTAGCGAAAGTTATGGCAGAAAAATAAACAGAAAAACCTGTTGTGGGCAACACATTCTTGCAGTAGCGCTAGTTATTATTATTATTCTTCTTCTTCTTGTCCCCCCCTATTAACTCAAGCTAGGCTCAACGCCCGGAGCTGAAATTTTGTGGGTATGTGGGGGTTGGTCCCAAACCTGGCCCATTTTAATTTCATCGCTCTAGACCCACCCAGTCGACCAGGGCAGGGAATTTAATTTTTTAAAATGGTTCTGGTTTAGAGGGGGGTTCTGGTTCTCTGGCAAGGCGATTCTCAAAAATGGTCGAAAACTTTTTCTCTCCGATTTGGTTGAAAAGTCAGTCCTAGGGTAATTCGGGGACGCAGATTCCAAATCTGCAATCGAAATTTTTCTAGCGTTTGTGAATCTCGAGATATGGCCAAAAGTTACACTGTTGGAGACCGCAAAAGTGAGCAAACTGCCCAGAAACGCCTAATATCTGTGTTTTTTTGAACTCGTTAGTCAAGTTTAGCCAGTGGATTAGGCTAAGATATCCTTTAAAAAGAAGTGTCAAGTAACTTTCAGCTATATTATTATTTCAGCTATTATTATTATTAAAAGCCTTTTGTCTAAAATTTGGACGAAACGTTGGCCCAAGGGGAGGTCGAGAACGTAGATTTTATACGCACAATCAAACGTTTTAAAGAAGTTGTGGCTTTGGAGATATGACGAAAGGCAGTCATGCGTAATTTGCAGCAGGTACTCTAGAAAAGGATTATGTGCATATTCTCCGACTTGCTTTGCAATTTGATTACGTTAGCAAGAAGAACTTTTGTTAAACTGTAAAGTGTCTTTAAGCTAAGAACTGCTTATCCCAACTGCCCCTTTAAGGGCAACCGAATTCCAGAAACATTCCTTATCCCAACTGCCCCTTTAAGGGCAACTATTTCCAGAAACATTCCTTATCCCAACTGCCCCATTAAGGGCAACCATTTCCAGGAACGTTCCTTATCCCAACTGCCCTTCCAAGGGCAACCATTTCCAGGGAATATATATATATATATATATATATATACCTTATCCCAACTACCCCTTTAAGGGCAACAATTTCAGAAAACAACACAGAAAATACTCTTTATCCCCCATTTGACCGAAAATCGACCCTAGAAAATGACCTGCCTAATGAAGGAAGCGGCGGCAAACCATTCATGCCAATTTAGCTTGTTATTATTATTATTATTATTCTTGTCCCCCCCTATTAACTCAAGCTAGGCTCAACGCCCGGAGCTGAAATTTGGTGGGTATGTGGGGGTTGGTCCCCTCCCAAACCTGGCCCATTTTAATTTCATCGCTCTAGACCCACCCAGTCGACCAGGGCAGGGAATTTAATTTTTTAAAATGGTTCTGGTTTAAAGGGGGGTTCTGGTTCTCTGGCAAGGCGATTCTCAAAAATGGTCGAAAACTTTTTCTCTCCCATTTGGTTGAAAAGCATGTCCTGGGGTAATTCGGGGACGTAGATTCCAAATCTGCAATCGAAGTTTTTCTAGCTTTTGTGAATCTCGAGATATGGCCAAAAGTTACACTGTTGGAGACCGCAAAAGTGAGCAAACGGCCCAGAAACGCCTAATATCTGTATTTTTTGAAGTCGTTAGTCAAGTTTAGCCGGTGGATTTGCTAGGACACCCTTTAAAAAGAAGTGTTAAGTAACTTTTAGCGATATTTAGAAGATTATTTCTTATCCCAACTGCCCTTTTATGGGCAACCATTTTCAGGTGAAGGTGTCAAAAATGGATAAAATCTTTTAATCTCGGATTTGATTGAAAAGTAAGTCCTGGGGTAATTCGGGGGCGTAGGTTCCAAATCTGCAATCGCAATTTCTCTAGCTTTTGTGAATATCGATTTAGGGTCAAAAGTTACACCGTTGGAGTCCGCAAAAGTGGGCAAATTGTTTAGAAAAGCCTAATATCTGTATTTTTTGAAGTCGTTAGTCAAGTTTAGCCGGTGGATTTGCTAGGACACCCTTTAAAAAGAAGTGTTAAGTAACTTTTAGCGATATTTAGAAGATTATTTCTTATCCCAACTGCCCTTTTGTGGGCAACCATTTTCAGGTGAAGGTGTCAAAAATGGATAAAATCTTTTAATCTCGGATTTGATTGAAAAGTAAGTCCTGGGGTAATTCGGGGGCGTAGGTTCCAAATCTGCAATCGCAATTTCTCTAGCTTTTGTGAATATCGATTTAGGGTCAAAAGTTACACCGTTGGAGTCCGCAAAAGTGGGCAAATTGTTTAGAAAAGCCAAATATCAGCAATTTTTTCGAAGCCGGTAGTCAAGTTGAGCTCGTGGATTTGCTAGGACTCCCTTTGAGAGGGTGTAGAGAGGTAGGGAAGAAGGATGGAACTACCAGGTTTGTCATCGATTACAGAAACCTAAACAAGATCACTAGGAAAGACCGCTATCCATTACCTAAGATCGATGAAATACTAGATATGTTCAGTAAGGGAAAATTCTTTTCTACGTTAGATCTTAACAGTGGGTACTGGCAGATAGAAATGTTTCCACCTCATAAAGAGAAAACAGCATTCATTTCGCATATGGGACTTTTTCATTTTAACGTAATGCCCTTTGGTCTCACAAATGCTCCCGCCACTTTTCAGCGCATAATGGAGCGTATTTTTACGGAATTACCAGTTTACATCGATGATTTGCTAATCCCTTCAAACGATGAAGAACATCACTTAAAAATGCTGGAAATTGTTTTTCAAAAACTTGGAACTTTCAAAATCATGGACTTCGTTTGAAGATGAAAAAGTGTGTGTTTTTCCGTACGAGGGTTGAATATCTTGGGCATTTTATCTCTGATAAAGGCATTGAAACTGACTCCCGTAAAGTCACTGCAGTTCAGAATTTCCCTGTACCTAGAACAATTAAGCAGCTACGTGGATTTTTAGGTATGGCTGGATATTATAGGCGATTTATTAGTAACTTTAGTACCATCGCTGGACCTTTGAATAATTTGTTGAAGAAACAAGAGAGTTTTCATTGGACAGATGATTGCCAAACAGCTTTTGAGAACTTGAAAAAGGCACTAACGAATGCACCTGTTTTGGCATACCCAAATTGGGATAATCCATTTTTATTAACAACTGATGCAAGTATTCAAGGTCTCGGTGCAGTACTAGAGCAAGCTCAAGAAGGTGAATCTAGACCAAAGCCAATAGCTTACGCTAGTAGATCTTTAGTGGGTGCTGAAAGGAAATACGAAATTTACGAACTAGAAGGACTAGCCGTAGTATGGGCATGTAAACATTTCCAACATTACCTACGTCACCGACAATTTACCCTGTATACCGATAACGAGGCTCTTAAGTACATCTTCACATGTCCAAAACGACAAGGTAACAGCAGATTAGCTAAGTGGCATATAGCACTGCAAGAGTACAAATTTACAGCATTACATCGCAGAGGTGTTGACAATCCAGTAGCAGATGCTCTTTCGCGTAATCCTAAGTCCAAGGACAACTTTTTGGCTGACATTGCGACGGAGGATTCACGATTGCAGCAAGTACGTACGCAAAACAACAATACTGAAGCTACATCTGAAAATGAAGAGGAATTCGACGTAACTGAAGACATGTATCCACCTGTATTTTCTATTGAAAAATTTTCAGACGAAAGTTGGATTCAAGCTTTGAATGAAGATCCTGAATTTGGTCCTTTAAAAGACTATATGGAAACAGGACGTTTAACAACTGATGAAAAGGTTTGGCGTTTAATTCGTCTCGAGGATGATTTCGTGCTTGAAAACGGGATTTTGTACAGACATCACATAGACGCGCATGGACGTAGACGATATGCGTTACCTAGAACTACATGTGTACCTCAGAAGTATCGAAATTACATCCTGTATCAGTATCATAGTGCACCAGATACTGGAGGACACTTAGGTGTACCCCAAACCATTTATAAGATAGCTACGAAGTATTATTGGCCGACTTTATCAACTGACGTGACTAGATACGTACGTAATTGTATAGTATGCAATAAATTTACGATTGGTCCAAGAAGTCCACAGGCTCCTATGAAGCCCTATCCACCTGTAACTAAGCCATTCGAAAGGATCTACCTAGACGTTTGTCATTTTCCTACGAGTAAGAATCAAAAGGTCTGTGTTCTCGTTTTGATAGATCAATTGACGCGTTGGGCAGAAGCTTGGCCTCTAAGGAACGAAAAGTCAGAAACGCTAATACGTACGCTTTTATACGAGTTTGTCTTACGCTATGGTGTACCTAAGGAAGTAGTAACAGATCAAGGACCTAATTTTCAATCCGAAGTGACTAATACATTCTTTAAGCTGCTAGGAACTACTAAGTTACGTACGACGGCATATCATCCACAATCTAATGGACTTGTAGAACGGGTTAACGGTACTATACGTGAAATTATTAAGAAGTATATAGATACGTCACAAAAGGACTGGGACATGAAACTCGCTTTTGCTATGCACGCTTATCGAACATCTTTTCATTCGACGATACAGGATACTCCGTATTTTCTACTTTTTGGTCGTGATTGCACTGTCCCTGAAGATTTACTTTTCGACAAACTTGATAAACCTGTGACTTCTTTAAATGCGTACAAAACGTCAGCGATGCGTCAATTAACGGAAAATTGGGAATTAACTGCTAGGATAATTAAGGATAAGAGTGAGCTAGTTAAGCAAAGGTACGATCAGAAAGTACGTATAAAGCATTTTGAAGTAGGACAGCTAGTTATGCGAAATATTTCACAAGTACCTGTACCACAAGGACATATGGCTAAATTAGCTCCAAAATATGACGGACCATTTCGCATTGTGGAACGGATTTCAGAACAAAATGTTCGGTTAAGATGTTTACAGACAGGAAAGATTAGTAAACCAATTCATGTAAATCGACTAAAGAAGTTACCAGATGTCCATCCAGAATATACCGAAGATACAGTAGAACAATTTCAAGATCTGGAATTTGAAAAGCCTGAGGAAACGGCTTCGCCCGGTGTAGTGGAAAAGCAAGGGGATAGTAACGGCGAATTAGAAGAACAAGTACAAGTTGATACAAATGAAATGGAACATCATGAAATAAATACTACTGACGTGACTAACACAGACGAACAAGACGAAACTGCTAGTGTAGAATATGTAGTAGTAGCAACACCACCTAGCACTAAAGCACCAGATGCACATGCACTTGTGGCACCTGTAGCAACCTTGTTTTCATTCGATAAAGTCAGATTTTTAATTTGAACATTTTGTACGGCACTATTTTTGCACAACTGTAAGCAATGTCGTCGCCTTTTCAACGGTTTTTCTCTTGAAAGTTCAAATTTCTTGACCCTTTCTCTTTTCGATGTTTCTTAAAAGTTTTCTTGGTATTTGGTGATTTAAATTTTTCTCCTCTTTTCACCTCAACTTTTTTTTTCTGTTTTAGGAAATTTTTATGTCACTCGTTTTGTTTTCTATTTAGTCCTAATTTTGTATTGGTTTCTGGCCTTCTCTGATCAGTGGTCTCAAAGTCTCAGCATGACATGGTTTCGGACTCCGAGGAACAGGAAAATCCGGACCAACCCGAACGAAAAATGCGGCAAATCAACAGCGAGAAGCGCGGCGTCGTTGACGGCACCAGCAATAGCAAACTTGCCACCGAACGATCAGCTCACGTTGAATGAATGGAAGGTAACTTTTCAGGACAACCTAATCCAACAATCATCTCAGGTAGGCACTGTTGATATGTCTGCGAGCGATCTTTTTGGATCGTCTGTGAGCCATGCAACCGTGGCCCTGCCATCTCAAAACGTCACTGCTGATATGACTGCCAGTGATCTTTCTGGATTGTCTGTGAGCCATACGACAACGGTCATTCCATCTTTAAAAGTGTGACAACTTCTTCTGATGAAAACTAATTGTCAACGTTCAATGTGGCCGAAAACTTGAATTCCACCTTTTGCGAAACCTACTGACGAATTACCTTTTCTGGACAGACGTGTAAAACGAAAACCCTCATTAGCTGAATACTATGCACAAAAGGGTTTAATTCCATCTTTAGTCTAATCATTTTTCTCTTTTCCATCTTTTTGTCGGTTTTTAACATTCCTACCTACGTTGGTGAGTTGTCTTTCTGGACAATCTACGCAATAGGGTCATTGGTTTGGCTGAGTGCGAACTTTTTGGCTCGCTTTCTAGTTTAAACCGTGACTCATCCAACTCAAATTCTAATACTACCTTTTGACATTTTCATAGACGTGTTTAACCAGTTGCGTGCAAAGAGGTATAATCGTTACGTTCAAGTTTGTAAAACGGAGTTGAAAACGGAGTAGTAGTCAGCTTATTTACGGATTAGTTAAAGATTTAGCGACGAAAGCATTAAGTGACTTTTCGAGGCATGATGTAATGAAACGGATTAACGATTTTGAAGGCCTCACGACGACAGTAGTATAGACGATAGACTTATTTCGGAATTTTTGACGATTCTTTAATTGTGACGGATTTAACGAGCGTAAAATGCGGAAAACAAGCGGAATCCTTATGCGCAGTATTAGTATTTGTTTTCGGTGATCACAATAATCGGTAGTAACTTTGTATGATAGCTAATTAATTAGTCGGTATATGCTAGTCTGTATAGTTATTAGTTTTGTTCGATTTTTCTTGTAGTCATGTAAACGTGTACAGAATTATTAGTTGAATTTGATAATTTGTAGTCAGTTTTTGTGTTTGAAGTTCGTTATGCATATTCGGAAAATCCAAAAAAGCAATATTCGGAAAAAACACAAAAATATTTGCGTTATTAATTTGTTTTTCGTGTTACTTATATTGTTTGTTTATTGATTATGGTTGTTTACGTACGGTTGTTTACTACGGTTACCTATATTGGTTTATTTGTGTTTTCAGCTAATGCTATTGATCGTGTATATATGTTTATTTGTATGTTGTTATTTTCGATGATAATCGTATTTTTACTACGCGATGCATTATGAATAATTATGAATTACTAGTCAATTAGTATAAAATGACATTTATTCTATTTATCTTCTTAAAGATCTTCTCTTTCTAGAGCACTTCTTCTTTAATTTTCACTTCTAGCTTATAATTCTTTTCTATCTTTTAATTGCATTGTCGGCTCTGTATAGCCATCATATTATAAGTGTATGTGTGTTTAATCGACTACAACGACGGATATAACGACTCCCATCGAAACTCTAAATTCGATGTCTTCTGTAGATACAGCTCCGATCCTGAAGTGGAGTTCATACGGGTTTGAACTCATCCTACGGTGAAACCAGAAGACCATCACCTTAAAACTTAACTATAAAACTACAACAACAACTACTACAACGATCTAAATTTATAGACAATATAGACTTTAATTTTGTTGCTCAGTATATACATAATTGTTTGTTTGTTTTTGTTAATTTCTAATCATTTTGCCTTATATTTGTGCCATTGTTTAAGTCCTAATTTTTGTGCTTTATTTCTATGCCCTGTACAGTTATTTTTGCTATATATGCATATTCTTTACTGTATGATTCGTTCGTAAACTTTGATTCGTCTAGTTATGTAACCCTTTCCCTATATTTTTCCCCTATATATGTATGTGCTTTAATTTTGGCAGCTATATGTATACGTATTTTTCTTGTTTTCTTGGAAAGATCAGGTGATCTTTATTTTTTATGCGGCGGAGGAAGGTCCGTGCGCTAGATCTTTGAAATTTTAGGTTAAAAACGGTTTACAATAGAAGAAAATTTTCTTTGTTTGCAATAGTCTTTACCTCATTTTATATGCATTGATTATTTGTTTGTCGTGTATAGGATAATTTTTTGTTGTATAGCTTAGTTAGGATATTGAATGTTATGTTGTGGTTAGTTAGGTTAGTTTTTGACTCTTGACAAGTAGTTTGATATATGATGTAAAAAAACTAACCTATCTACGTTTTGTATTTGTGAATCTTGTATTTTGTTAGCTAGGATTCTGTGAACTGTGTATAGTTTAGCTAGTTTCCTTTCTTATGTATAGCATTGATAGTCGTAAAATTTTGTATTCTTTGTTGTTCTCTAAAAATTGATATATTGTGTGTTTGCATTGTTTGTATGAAAGTATGATTGTTGAAGGGCCATGAATGTATGAATAATTGTTGTATTTCTACTCTTTACTGATTTCTGTTAATAGTGGCTTTTTGGGTATATTACCTTTTCTATGTTGGTCGTTCTCTTTTTCTTTTCTATTTCTGATTACTTCTTTTCGCTATACCTAGTTTGGTTGCAACTACTTACTGCATTGTTTCGTTTACTTTATTCTCCCTGTGTTTCGCTATACTTCGCCTGTCTATGACTTCCACTTTGCTACCACTTTTTAACTTTAATTTCTCTTAACTTCTATTTGTGGTTTCTTTGTTTTAACCATGGGTAAACGTGCCAGGATACGTGCCTCATAACTGGTCTCATGGGAATTGTGTGAGATCTATGTTTACCTTTGAAATTCTTTTTAACTTTCAACTATTGAATTACGGTAGCATTCTCTTTCCATCTTTGTATTTTAGCAGGCGCTAAAATTTTTCTATCCAGGGGAGGATGTTGAGAATCAACTAAAAACAAGTGTTGCAACTTATCTTAAAAACAAACACTAAAATTGATGGTTGCTGTTTATACAGTCTTTAGTCTGTTAGCTACTTTAATCAGTTAGATCTGATCCATCAGTTCAGTGTTGTTAATTGTCGCCTGGAAAGTGGTTGCCTTTTTGTATTCCTTTATATCACCGTATGCCTTATTTTTATGCTGGTAAAGAATTGTAACCTACTCCTCGTGATCGTAGTCTGGTAAGGACCTTAGTTGTTAGTTAGGTAGGTAGAATTTAGGTAAATTATTAGAATAGGCCCGGTCTAGGAACCTGTAGTCGCTCCGCCTCTAGATTTCTACCCAGGTCCAGGCAGCTGAGGTAGGAATTTCACACGACAACACAGCGACGCCAGATACCCCCGCTGAAAACGACTTCCAACCCCGTTCCGCCCCCCGCCCGGGCCCCTCCCGCCCTTCTCCGTGGTCGCTGGCCCTGCCTCCTCCGGGCCCGTCCCACCAGCTATGCCTCTCGGATGCGTTTTTTTTGGGTCATTTGTACGCCAGAAATGTTGATTTCGTCGTTGCCTCCGCTTTTATATGCTCTGCGTTGGTGGGCACCTTAGGCACTACAACCGTGCCCTCCTCTCTCTCGGTTGTTTGTTGTGTGTAGGAACAAGTGAGCTTGTTGAAATCTAATGAATAGATATGATATGATATGATACCAAAATATATTAGATATGATACCAAAATCAGTTCACTCAACTTCAGGTTTTACCATTTTTCCGATCTGTCGTTCTTCGCCCTTCACCATCTTGCAATAATTTTGCAAATCAGCTTGCGACTCTGAATAGCAGCCGTGTTAGACCAGTTGGCACAATTCTGTACATTGTAATTATATCCATTTTGAGTAACTACCACTGCATCTGGCTCGGCCAAGGCTTCAACTAAAATGCCAGTTGCAGTACAGCGAGTCGACGCTAGTTCCAGGAAGCTGATGTAAAATGACAATGAGAGCAAACACCAACACAATATAATGCCCGAAAGTCCTAGCGCCATCCCGACA
>JASAND010023720.1:0-14886 GCA_030248195.1 Trissonchulus latispiculum | reverse complement strand
ACTTTGGAACACTATCAGAATAGTCCTTACCAACTTTATGGACATGGTTTTACTGTAAAAAGATCGCGCATTCATTTGTTCTATACTAGGTCTCTGTAGCTGCTACCTCGGGTTCTCTGGGTGGGTGTGTTTTCCCCATCTTTTCGGGTGTGTTTTCCCCGCCCTGACTATACTTAGTCCCTTGCTCCAGGGGATGTGTGAAAGCCTTGTGGCAGCGGGGATTCGAACCTCGGACTATCGGATCCAAAGTCAAGCTCCTTAATCACTTGGTCGTTACGGCACAATTCGAAAATGCTTAATTTGGTAATCATTTGACGTCCTGAACTTATGCACGTACGTTAGCTGAGGCAGTTGAAGTAAATCCTACTGTGGTTGAGTAGGTCTTCCGTGATGTACTAGGCAAGTCCAGTCAGTCGTCAACCCCGCAACCCGCGTTGTAGGAATCCTGAAGCTAGGGCCATCTACTTTTACTGAGTGTGGGGCGGATCGAAATTTTTGTGAAGAGCTTATTTTGCAAAATAATGAGCTTATATCCCATATACGACACTTTTTGTATGTTTTCAACCAACAATGTGCTATTTGCTTGTATACTTGTTTTGATTTTGTAGGTTGAAACAGAACTCAGTTCATCTTTATACGATGTTTTCACGAAGGATTATTTTAAAAATGATACCGAGCTTGACTACTCAGTGCAAAAACTTCATGAGAAGGTGATTTGTGTATTCATAAGACAGCTCGGATAGCGCCCATAACGTTAAGCAAAAGGCCACTCACTATGAACCTCTATAAGTCATTATCTTGTTGTCTTCACATTGATTCTGCTTAGTGTTTGATTTCAAGGGGCTACTTGGATTCAAAATGGGACCTTCCTGAATCTCGTTCAAATATATACAGTACACGTTTGGTAGCCGTTTAGGGCTCTGCTCAATCTAATGAAATTGCGGATCATTTTGTCGAGGGATTGTTATATTACCATTCCAAATTCCCAAGTCCTACAACCTTTAGAATGCGGTCAAAATCGTTTCGCTTAAGGTGGTGATTCCCTTTGGTCACATAAAATTTGCACCATTATTATTCATTCATTACTTGGAGTTAGGAAGCCATTTTTATATCAAAATGTAGCTTGACATTTTCTCTTTTTAATGCATGCCACGAAACTAATGTTGCTTTTCTAAAATATTTTTAACACATTTTAGAAAAAGTATAATTTTCCAGAATTTTTGCAGACTCAAGTAAATTTTTTCGCGGGACATCGCTTATATCATTCGATACCTCCATCAAATAGCTGGGGACGATTTCTATTTATTGTGAAATCGCTCTTCGTTATAGAGAAATAAGCTGAAATGTGTGCGTAACCTGTATATTGCCTACTTTTTCCAAATTTGTCAAGCAATTACTTTAGCTAGAAAGCAGCAATCGGGGCAACTAATAATCGTCCCTGGGTATATTTGTGCAGAACACATTATTTGTTCTGTAGCAGCCCTCCAGTTTGCATGGTGAATGCTCCACAATCTTTGGAAAAAATTGGTCGTGTTTTTGCAAAAACTACATTTTTAATCATAGCAGCCTACAGGATAGCAGTTGGAAGACGATCATGCGTCGGATAATTTGTCCCTGTGAGACCTTCAGATCGACGCCCTTCGTTTGATTTTACGGCTTGCGTAGTTCAAGAAGTGTTGGATTATTTGATTTCTACAGAAACGACAACACTGTAAAAAAATTGCATAATAGTTATCTATTTTTCTTAGATAGGGAATTTGTGACATCCCAACAAATGAGATAACTGTTATCTAATAATTTGGGATGGCAGCAAACAGTTAAAATTGGAGACTTGTTACCAATTTAATTTTAATAGCCTTTACCATAAATTCCAAGGTAACTGTTATCCGTGAAAAATAGAGGGTCGTCACCTAAAATTAAAAGATGACTGGTATTTGTTAGTTTTTTGTTCAATTTAGAATAATTGCGGAAAACAAGGCGAACATGCTCCCTAATACTGTGCCGACTGTGCCGCATAGAGGCACATCACAGACGACAGGAACCGGATAATGAGCTTCGATCTTTAATTTTCATTTAGATGTTTGGTCGAGAATTATCCTGTTGGATACTAAATTATCCACAATATTCACTGTCAGGCATCCAATCCAACGCTTTGGATATTAGCAATCAAAATGTTGATAGCTATCCGGCCATTTGAATTGGATGGCTTCCAATAAAAAGGGATTTCAACCCTTCTTATTGGGTTTAGACCCTGCCATCGGTACCCCCAAAGGTACGTAATGGCCAAAAAAGATTGCTTCCACTGCTCTGTAAACAGAAGCAGTAGGAGCAAATATGTCAGAAAATATTGACATGAAACTTAAAAAACTTGTTTGTTTCTCTCCTTTATATAGTGCTCGATGCGGTATCAGCAAGAGTGCATAATTGCACTATATATAAGAAGAAGAGTAA
Source organism: Trissonchulus latispiculum (assembly GCA_030248195.1). Lineage (NCBI taxonomy): Eukaryota > Metazoa > Nematoda > Enoplea > Enoplida > Ironidae > Trissonchulus > Trissonchulus latispiculum. Next base: position 12,435 of record JASAND010023720.1, on the reverse strand, counting down.
GCCACTAGAGGGCTCCTCTTCACTACATTGCGTAACGGTGCTCCGACCACAATACGCGAATGTTCCCCCGTTTGGTGGGGGGGTAGCTCTTTTCGACAAAGCATACCCCCCCTCCGTTTGGTGGGGGGGTAGCAGAAAAGAGGTCCCCGTTTGGTGGGGGGGTAGCCAACAGCCAATCAGATTGCAGAGACCCCCTCCCCGTTTGGTGGGGGGGTAGAGCAGAGGATTACGGTAGTTTTTGTTCTATTCGAAAATGGGTCCCCGTTTGGTGGGGGTAGCAGAGAGAGGTCCCCGTTTGGTGGGGGTATGCAAAAAGGGTCCCTGTTTGGTGGGGGGTATGCAAAGGGGTCCCTGTTTGGGGGGGTCGCCAACAGCCAATCAGATTCAGCCAATCTTAGGCTGACTTGGCGACCCCCCCAAACGGGGACCCCATTCTGCCTACCCCCCCACCAAACGGGGACCCCTTTTGCATACCCCCCCACCAAACGGGGACCCTTTTTGCTTACCCCCCCACCAAACGGGGAGGGGGTATGCTTGCCGACCCCCCCACCAAACGGGGGAACATTCGCGTATTGTGGTCGGAGCACCGTTACGCAATGCAAAGAAGAGAAGCCCTCTAGTGGCTTACTCTTCTTCTATAATATAAAGGAATTAATTATGGACTCTTGGTATCAGTGTATCGAGTACTTGCGTAGCACACGTTACTGCACGAAGTGGTTAAGCTGGATGAAACCTGCTTCGCTGATGCAGCAAAATTTATGAGGTCAAACGTGCAGCTGACTGTGACAGCGTCTGGATACCCAGGTTGAAATGTTCATAACTTGCTCAATTTTGAGAGTTTTTCAGAGATCTATACATCATTTTGAAGCTCATAATGAGCTGAATCGTTTTATGAAATCAAATCATGGAAAAAAATCAGTTCTGTCAACCAGTTATTCTACATGTGCAGTGCATATATACATTTTAATATTTAAGTGGGTTGGGCTGCCAGGGTCAAAAATTCTACCTACAGCATTGAGGTCAAAGCGCGCCAAGTGATAGCCCTTAGAATTTTACGCAATCTATTAAAATTTCAGAATATTTCGGCCTGGAATAGAAAGGTTGTAGCTATTCAAAATTTTCACTTTCTGTTGAAAACGGGCCAAAACGGGAGCTCTAAACTATGGCAAACAAATAACAATCAAATGGGAGTTTGTGGTGAGAAGAGTCGTTTCTTAAAATTGAAAAAGCTATCGATTGATGCAGCTATTGTGCATATTACTAAAGTTCGAAAAATGCTGCAAATTGTTAATATTCGGCTTTTCGGGATTGTCTCACGGAACTGATGCATACAAAACTTGCAAATTGTATTTTGAAGAAAGTTCGTGGACAAGTTTTGGATCTGTTTCGAGCTTCAGAATGAAATATATATACTTTAAGCGGTTTCGAGTTCAAACGAAAGATGGGAAAGTTTGAAATCAGGATTGAAAGCAGGGTTTTTTTTGGTCGCCGAACTTTAGGCCAAATGGCCTCAACGACTTAAATTTTTTAGGCCATTACCCAAAAAATTTAGGCCATCCAAATTTTATTGATTTTTAGGTTACGCGTTAGTGTACGCATTGTTAAAATTACAGTTATCACGTATTCGTGCGTTATACATTCAATAATCGCTGTTTAACAAGAAAAATCGCCATCGTCACTCTTTAACACACTAGAAAAACTACATTTTTACCTTAAAATGGCAGCAACAGAACCTTGTTAGCATAGAAATAGTGCATTATAATATTATTACGTGCGACAGTATTATATAATGAATTAATGAATTTTTAATGAAAATTAAAACAGCTATACGGAAGCATACGAGTATAGAGAATCACAGAAAGAAGAAAATTAAACTAATAGAAATAAATTGTTAAGCTGCTAAAAATAGAATTTCTTCAATGAAATCTTCATAACAGTAAATGAAATTATAACTTGAATGGGTATTTATATATAAGTGCAAGCAGTGGCGTAGATAGGTCATTGCTTCGGGGAGGGCGGATTTTCGGCAAGTCGGGGGGGGTCCGGAGCCCGACCCCCCCCCGAAATTGTGCAATTTTTTAGCTCGACCCACAATCAGCTTTCAATATTTCTATAAGTAAAATTGAGTTTTTCACATTTTTTCAGATTTGCAAATAATCTGAGAGCTAGCATTGTACGCGTGTAAGCGCTGTGGAGAAACCAAGTGTCGCGAAGAAATAGGACCCGCGGGAGTCACATCTGCAAGACTAAAGAGAGAAACATTTATTTTAGGAAAACGAATTAGTCAATATCAAGTTGTCATATGTAGTAGTTAGTAGGGATCGGATCCGGCTCCGGCTCCGGCTCCGGCCGGAGTTAGCACCTCCGGCTCCGGCTAGCCGGAGCCGGAGGCAAGGTGGCCGGAGCCGGAGTTTTTTTAAAGATATATGTAATAAAGTAAGGTTAAAGTAATTTTAAATTATCTAAACAAAATTTAAACAGTGGACTGTGATAGTTTGGCAAATATATAGTTCTCTATTTTCTCTGTGATGCCAAATTTTCTCAAATTTCACTGCTATGTAGTTTCTGCTGTATTCCCATCAAAATGCTAGAAACTTGGCTTTCCATTTTGTTAAATTTGGAAAATAACGTATGTTGTAGATTAACCTGGAAAGTTTAAAGCAGTTATTAAAATTGAATTCAAAAGTTTAGCAAATCGAGGTATTATCTCCTAGTGCGAAAATTATTATTTTATCTTTCTCCTTAGTAATTTTGCCATCCCGTCGACATTTCCTATGGTTCCAAATCAAGGCAAATAATATATATAATAACACAGCATTTAATTTAATAATAATATATATAATAATTAAGAATTTGCAATATATATACACACAGAAATGCCTATAGAGCATAATTTTTGCTAGTATATACATTTTAATAGGAATGTATTACCTTTTTCAAATATATCGGTACTTCAAATATTTTCGTGTACCCTTGAACTTCTTTTATAAAAAATTGAACTATTTATATACAAAAACAAAAGCTGCTTGCTTAATTAATTCTTGCTGCCATACGTACAGCTTTACAGCTATCATTTATATATAAGCTGTAGGTCGGGGCCAAAACCCTCTTACCCAATTTAATAATTAAAACAAAATATATGGGTAAGTTTACGCAGATTTGCTTTACTATATATTGAAAATTTGAATGAACAAATTTATAGAAATTATTTGAATGAATAAAGCATTGATTTAATATTTTAACTGTTCAAAATATAGCAACATCGACACATATGCAAAAAATTGTCTTCGCTGTACCGTAAACTGTTTTTAAAATATAGTGTCATTTTTGGGCTACCTCCGGCTCCGGCTCCGGCTCCGGCCGGAGGTGACCTGCCTCCGGCTCCGGCTCCGGCCGGAGGCAAAAACCCACCTCCGTCCGATCCCTAGTAGTTAGCAATATGAGTAAGAACGCACAACGTATGGGAGCGCTGCCCCCAGTAGAAAATTTTTAGAAATATTACGTTTTAAACCTATTTTTGCGGTAACTTTCGCACAAAATCGTCATCTACATTTGTCATCTACATCTACGTCATCTGTATTTGACTCAGAGCGAGCAAATTTTTTGAAAAATTAAAGGGTTGAAACCTATATATATTTCAGACTACTGTTCCAGCAAAAACTGGCGCAATATGTTAAGCTCGCGCTAATTTTTCCACTGGCTAAATTTTCAGGGGGGCAAAGGTGCTTCGGGGGGGGGGGGCCGCCCCGGGGCCCCCCCCCCCCCTTATCTACGCCCATGAGTGCAAGTAGACAATGTAACTATATAGCTGACGGCTGGCGTAGCCCAGAAATACAAGTGAGAATGTATAAATTCGCGCCGACGGCGCGAAAAATTTTTAGAAAATTACTGTTTTTACTTAAAAATCAATAAAATTTAACTGGGTTTCCGTCGAAAAATTTAGGCCAAATGGCCTCAACAGCCAAAATTCTTTAGGCCATCGACTCATAAATTTAGGCCATGGCCTAAGCCTAAAAAAAACCTTGATTGAAAGATGTGAAGAAAAGTGTCCAGGGCGGGCATCGAACCACAGAACTTGGGAACTATCTTGAGCAGAACGCTGTACCACTGAGCCACACCCTCGTCGTTGAGATTATTTTATTGCGCTGATTTTCAACCTTTCGGAGTTCACGCAAAACACTGATATTTAACAGGACCAAAATGTTTTGATCACAGGTGTTACTGTTTGCCTCGCATCAATGTTGCTTGCCATGTTGCCACTGTACTAGTTCTAAATGCTAAGTGTATTCCGTCTGTCGAGTGTTGCTTCTTTCTCCAGCAATGACAGGTCTAAATTTGAAATTCTGGCAAAAATCGGCGTCTCTTTGCGCCAATTTTGATCCAATAAAAATGGCAGACCTTGCCCCCGCTTTCCTACCATAGCTTTTGACCTTGAGGTAGTGATGTTTCAGGCACTGAAACTGAAACTGAAACTAGGCTTCAGGTTGTACAGGTTTCAGTTTCAGTTTCAGAAACTGAAACTATTTCGTGAGGAGACCTGAAACTGAAACTGAAACTATTTTAGGCGGCCGACTGAAACTGAAACTAGATTGGGTAAAGACCTGAAACTCGGACTGAAACTAGTTTCAGTCTTTTTTCAAGACATGAAAATTTGAAGGTTTAAAGCGGTTTTTTCGTTAATACTCTGCATCGAAGTATATATGATCATAAATTCATGCATTAATGTCTCAAGGCTGGAACCTGCAGTTTTTCGAATGAATTGAAACTGACACTGAAACTCCGACTAAAACTAAAACTGAAACTGAAACTATTTTGGGAAGAGACTTGAAACTGAAACTGAAACTAACATCGGTTACTAAAACAACACTATACGTTGAGGCTAAAATAGATGCTAAATTTAAAATTGTGGCTAAATTTCGAAAGTTTAATCATTTGTTTAATCATACACGGCGGTGCTTTCCTGATGCTTTTGCTGTCGTATCACCAAACACGGATAATAATAATAATGCAATTTAGACCAAAACCCAGTGCAGATTGATTAAAGTATTTCTCGGAATCCCAGCCTGGGGGTCTGGGGAAAGCCGTCCAGTTCTGAGTTCAGGCTGTGTCTGAAATTATAGACCCGGATACAACTTTGCCCCCTTTGCTTTCAGGTTAAATTGAGTGTAGACGCAATTTGAGTGCAGTTTCATAGCTACAACTAAAAAGCCTCTCCTCTGCCCATGTTGCTTATTGCCGCTATCATCATAAAACGCCGAAAACTATTAAAATTTTAACTATCTATATACTATTTAACTTACTTTAAGATTAAAAAATTTTGCCACTATCAACAATATTTAATGAGTACAGGTTAGCAATTGTCGTTGAAGTACTAATGCCCAAATTAAAAAGATTGATATTAGCCAGCAATATTAGATAACTGTTATCTAATTTTCTAGATTTTCAGTCAATCCCGAGATAATAGCTAACTGATATCTTTTATACCTGATAACTTTTATCTATTTTTCTTGAATGACAACAGTGATCATCGAAAAATGGATAACAGCTAGGAAATTTTTTACAGTGAAGTTTTCGACGCCAAAACAAGAAAATCGGCTATATCTCACGGTAGAAAAAAGCTAGAAACTTGTTTTAAAAAGCAAAAATGTGAAGCTTAATGAAATCTTTCGAATGAATATAGTCACAACTGTATAGCAGCTACCAAACGTTCACAAGTTGGGAAAAACCACTCTGACCGGAAATCTCGAATTTTGGAATCCGGATTGCGCGGAGGGTGTTAGAACGCTAAAAGACCTTATTTCGGAAAGTTTCATCAAATTTCATTTTGATTTACGCCGCCAAACAACAATATGTGCCCAAAAGGAATCACCGCCTTAAGTCGCTAAAGTTTCATAAATCTCCAAAGTTTTTTGCTTCTGCCAACGATAGTTACACAATTTAAAACCCTTTGAAAAGCTCGTTTTGTTTGCTAACAACAATTTATATGATATAATACTTTTTGAAAAGCTTACTTCAATATTCAGTATTTAGGTCTAGTTCTGTTTTTGGTCCATTTTTTATGTTTTGTCAAAATTTTCTCCTTGCGATTTATGTTGCACTGTGACGGTGCCTGAGTAACCAATCAATGATGTTTAGCTCACCTGCTACGATAGGTACGTGCATGAATTGTGTAGTGTGTGTACATATTATTTGGTTTTGGTGTTGTTTTAGTTTCACTGTTGTGGTGTTGATAATGAGCGCGAGAATCTAGCTCACTTTGAGATTTGGCGTAATAGCTACTGGTATAGTATGGTTAATCAGCCGCCTGCTGAATCCCCATCTGATGGATCGCCACGTTTTCGTCTAGCCGTTCCAGACTTCTGCTGCATCAATCCCTCGCCAAATTGTGGTAGAGAGCCGGCGCATCCATCCAATATTAATTTTAAGGTACTGATGTCGTTGATATGGCTTTGAGCTATTATTTGTATAGCTAATTTAGCTTTATTATTTTTAACGCATCCTTGAGTTCTCATGAGTTGAGGTCCGTTACTTGAATGTCTGTTAGCCAGGATTTGGTCTAGTCCTTTGCGTGGTGAAATCTCCTTTTTGAATTTAACGTTTAGACGCATGCAGCCCATATTAGAAATTAAAATTAGCTGTGTATATATTCTTAATTTTAGTCATGTCTTTCCATGTTGGCGGAGGAAATTCGTACACATTCCGTTATAATTGGTGCCATTGCCCTTGGAATTTCAATTGTTCAGGTATATATACCTGAGCGTAATTAGTATTCATTGTTACGAATGCATAATTCCGTCTAACTCATGTTTCGAAGAGAGCACAGTTTACCATGACTAAGAGGGTCTACTACCTGTTTGTTACATCCTGGGAGACAGCTATGTACCTATACTTTCCCCATGGTTAGCGAACACCAAGGTACGTTTGAGGGGGCAACTGTCTCACTCTTCAGTTTATGTCAGGACGTTAAAGTGCTACGCTTGGTATATACTCTCTGGTTTTTTCTTATGCAATTGGTTTTTTCAAATGTCTCTAGGGTTTTCTAATAAAGTAAGCAGACCCTTGCTAATGATAATTATAAGCGCGGTACTTCCTCTGCACGCTAACGGCTGACCCCCCCACAAGTTGGACCCATCACTTAAAAAAAATTGGCCGCTATAAATGTGTTCTAAAGCTCGAAACTGACACAAAACGCGCGCACGTAGTGCTTGCGTTTTCGAGCTTAAGCACATAGAGCATATAAGCATAAGCACGTGACATAACATAACATAGAGTGAGTGAGCGTACCCCCGTTTCGACTGGGTACCAATTTGCGGGGGGTCAGCCATTATCGTATAGAGGATGTGTTAACCCGATAACACATAGAGTATGCCTGCTGTCATACTCTTATGTATTGTGTACTTTTGCTAACACTAGGTTTTTACCAATGATTAGGATCTAATGGTCAAATTGTGTCCAAGTTGCAACGGTTTTGGTCTTTTAGCTATGTTAGCTTAGCTTTATTTTATTCACGAAATAACCTTGACTTTAAATTGAAAATTTAGCCATAATATAATTTGCTGTTTGAGCAGGGTCAAAAAATTTTTGTTTCCGATTTCGCTCTGAGTTTTTTTTGTAACAGCTATTTGAGGTGCTGAAATAATTACCATTCATTTTTGATACGACGCCTCTTGAGTTAACTGTGTGCTTAAAACAATGTTAACAGTGATTCGGAGCAGCGTCACTTATAATTAGGAAAATCAGCCTAGAGTTTGCAAGGGCTCATCGAATTTAGCGAGTAGCGATATAACTTCCTGCACCTACTCGATCGTTTGTAATATGGACAATTTCCGACGATTCTGCCTAAACACTGGAGAAATTGACACCGTTTCAGAATACTCCCAAATAAAGCTCGTAATGTTAATTTTTAGCAGCGCGATCGCGGAGATTACCGAAACTGCGAAAAAAACTAAGTTGCGACAGACACTAGATGCTTAAAAATCTATCTCTATATTGTTGTTTTCCTTAACCAGTTGTGCTATTTATTACTCCTATTGTTCTTGTTTGAGATTTCAGGATTACACTTGCTTTTCACTGGTTAGCTCGCCAAGTTTTCTGTTTAGGATGTTTTATGCTTCGTAAAACTAGAAAAATAAACGATTTTATGAAATCGGCAACAATTTATTATAATTATTGTGTTATTTATTTGACCTGTTTGAATTGTTTAGATATTCGGAATTTTATTCAGCTGCTGCCTGTATGTGGAACTCAAGGATTTTGAAGACTATAAAAGGCAAAAATCTGACAATTTTTAAGCCTGTCAAAACCCGCCCAGTTTTGATTGTCTGTGCATATTTTATACTGAAATCTCTTCAATGTCTGCTTTATTGATAACAACAGGTGCTTCTGTTTTTAGCTTGCTGTTTATGTGTGTTCTTTATTTTTATCCCAAACTTTGCAGTATATACATAATGTTTTTGCATAATATTTATTTATTTATGTTATCCATTACTTTGCCAATTCATTGTTTTAGTGTCTCACTTTGTGGAAAGTGCAGTGCAGTCTTGTTGTCTTGTCTTGGACTTGTTTGTTTCAGGTTCGGTCATAGTCTAGTATGTTTTGCTCTGAAAGAATCAAACACCCGAATCAATCAAACAGTACTCTAAATCTTACCTACAGAGCATTTTGCATTCTACACGCCAATTGTTGTTTTTCACGTGTTTCTACTTTCCGCAAACATTACTAGAAATTTGACAAAAATCCTAGCGTTTGGAACAATTCTTTTAACGATGCTTTCAGTAGCGCGCTCTAGTTTCGATCAGACATTTTCGATTCATTCTGTTACACCAGAGGAAACATTTTGCGGTTGGTTTAGCTGAGGTCATTGTCATTGTTAAGGTGGTAGTACCACTACCGGGTGGACTTTGAACAGATACTGTGAGCTAAAAGCTTAAAGAATCTGCTTGAAATTTGGCACAATTGGTCTTTATCATGTTCTGCATCAAATTAGGTTCGCAAGATCTCTCAACTTGTGTTATGTAGTCGCACCAATTATGGAACGATAGCCTTCTTGCTGCACTTTAAAGTTTGCAATGCAGTAGTTAAAAATGTCCCAGCAAACGGTGAGATAATTTCATTAGCCTAAAAAATTACTGCTACCGCAACAACCGCTAAAGCAACAAAAAGCTACCGAACATTAAATTATTAACATAAATAAAAAGTAGATATTTTCCTCTCGAAGATTCAGAATGCTTTCGATACAAATGAGCACTGTTAAAATTGAAGTCATTGTCATTTTGCAAATGGTAGAAAACAGTCTCAGTCATTATAAATGCAGTCTTTATACCTAAAATTAAATATATCATACAGTGAGGATTGCATAGAGACGATAAACTACGGTGTAGACCTTGTAGCGGGCCTCCGGGCCCGGGCCGTGTAGCGGGCTCAGGAGCCGGGCCGGCTCTTAAGTAACCCAATCCTGCAGTTTCAAGCCGATCCTGAAAAGGATTCCGCTTTCTGACATCCGATCCTGAACAAGTGCAGGTTTACGTAACCCTGCTTTGCTTTTGTTTTTATATAAATGTTGTTTTAGCTGTTGTCTGGAAATTGTTATGTTTGTAATTAAATTGTTGTTGCTTTGTGTGAAATAGGAAAACGACTGCTTTAGCAATAACAAGAGTCCAAAATTTTCAAATATATAGTACCCTGCATCAGTGTTTTAGAACGGCCGGCTTGAACCGGCCGGTCGCCGGCCGCCGAAAAATGTCACCGGCCGGCCGCCGGCTCGTTGGCCGTTCTTGGCTAGCAAGGCATATTTTCCAGTGTCTGAAGACAATCTGAGCTAGAAAGTTGCAAAATGTCTATACTAAGCTTTACAAAGACAATGGGAACGATTTCACTTATATTCGGAAAAAGTTCACATTCAGATTGTGGCCTTTTCGCGCGCGAGTTAAACGAGTTAAAATTAACTCGATCCTTTTCGCGCCAGAGTTAAAAGAGTTAAAGGAGTTAATTTTAACTAGCTGGGGTTAAACGAGTTAAAAGTTTTTTAACCCGGTGTTCGCGCGAACAGGGGTTAAAATTAACTCGCTTAACCCAACCTGCATTCGCGCGCACACAAAAGGGTTAAAATCCGTAGAGTTAATTTTAACTCATCCCCTTTTCGCGCGCGAGTTAAAATTAACTCCTTTAACTCTGCAGCAGCAATTTACATTGAATTTTAACCCTCGATTCGACACGGAGGTTAAACGAGTTAAAAATAAGGTAGGCCGCCTGAAGTCACTCCAGATCAATCAAGCCAAACGTGGTGTTTTTGTTAACATTTTGACTTTATCTATCTTTATTTTCAGTACACAGCAAATTAGTTAGTAATAAATTTAGCATTTGCAAAATAAACAGTGTGGACTAATAATTGCGTAGAATGTGTGGAGAAAATTTGCGAAATTAATCCTATGAACTGCACTATAAAATGCTCAAAGTTGTTCTATTTTATGGTTTAAAGCTTGGCTAGCTTGATTGGCTGTTTCAAACCAGTTCTAAGTTCTAATTGGCTAGCGCTACTTCATAGAGGTGATGTCTGAATGGTTGGAGCTTACACCCTGTCAGTCTAATAGTCTTCACGTCTGGGTATGAAGTACGCCCATCCATTTTTGTTATGATTCTGTTTTCTAATTTAGCAAAATTTTAAAATTTCGTCTTTTTAGCAAATAACATGGAACAATGGAAAATACTAATAGAAATAATAATACAACAAAGACACGCAAAATGTCGAACTATCCATTTCTGCACCATTATTGATGACTTTTAGGTCAAGTTTGGATACAATTGTTGCAGCTCAGTATACCAATTTTGTATAGTCGACCACTTTAATAAAGGCTGTCTCCTTCAATTTTAAGCTTTAATTAGAAAATATTATTCAATCAAGTTGCTAGTTTGTGCGCCCTCTAGTTGTCCTTAAGCATTTGTACACAGATGCTTACCCCTGTTGGATCTTGTTTAATCAAAAATCTGTTTAATCAAAAACTGTTTGCAAAAATCAAATCAGGAATACCACTGTCACGAGGCCTGGAGGTCCTTCAAAAGTTCTGTTTGTGGAAGCGTGGAAATCTGGTCCGTGTAGGCCTTATGACGGTTAGGGTTGTGGATCGTTGCTCGTCTTAGGCATCAGTGAACACTAGGCTTTTACTATGAAGCAGAGGGCAAGGTTATAACAAAGACAAGCTCAGAGTTCAGTTCACGGGTACAGACAAAGGCAAGGCAACGAGCAACCAGGTACACAGCACAAAGCCCACCAGCCAAAATGACTCAAACATAGACTTTTATACTTCTACTAGCTCCGCCTCTCACGTGCTACCGTATCTCCCTTTTCTAATGACGCCTTGTCGAAAAGTCGAAGGCTCTTTCCATCAAAAAGCATAAAAACTAAGGCGGTTCCTTTCAACTCTTTCGCTGACGAAGCTTTGACTCACACTTTCTGGCTTGTTTCGTAATAGTTCAGGAAACATAAAAACTTGAAAATTGGAACAAAGTATCCATCAACTGTCAGGCATAAGCTACAATTCCAAGAACTATCAAAGTCACGACTATTTCCAAAATTCACCAACCAATAACAAAACATCAGCATAACTCTCGCTTTTACGTAGAGAACTGCTTCAGCCTGCCTTCGAGAACTACCATAAAATCCATGAAAGAAAGTTGTCCTACTATACGAAAGTTGGGACTTAGAATAATTCGAACGTAAGGTTAGGTACGTACGCTTTCAGATAGAGTATAATGAAACTGTTAATTTTAATAATTTTGATACGTAAGACTATTAATTTTGATAATGAAACAGTAAATTGTTCAGCTATTTTTACTTACGAATTTATACACCTGTGACATCACTCACCCCTTCAGAAGTTGAAACTCCTGTTTCAAGATACAATACAGTACAGTAACAAACAATAAATGGTATATGAAAAGCAAGCACTACAAAGCAGCTACAGCGATAACATACGAATAAAATACGACAATTACTACAAGGTTTAATACGACAAAGCACGACAATGAGTATATACGGTAAAGTATGCATACATAAATGATTAATCAAATAAAAATAATTTCACCCAAGTTGAACAGAAAATTTTATGTCATTTGCTATTAGTGTTCTGTGATTCGATCTATGGGCGGGCGTGTGCAAATCCAAAACAATTACCACTACACTAGAGTTGGGACCGGTTCCACTAGAACCGGTTGGAACCGGAACCGGAACCGGAACCGGAACCGAACCGGAAGGAATTTTAGAACCGGAACCGGAACCGGAACCGGAACCGGTAGGATTTGGAACCGGCCGGTTCCACTCTTAAAAATGGACTTGAACTAATTTTTTGCAGGAGTTTAAATTTTGCAAAAGCTGGATTTTGTTTTTGTGGATGCCATTCACTGTTGCCATTCATATTGTCTTTTTCAAGCTAGTGACTG
>JASAND010023719.1:0-44914 GCA_030248195.1 Trissonchulus latispiculum | reverse complement strand
GTACTTCGTTCAGTTACGTATTGCTCCAAGGTTTTCGCGACCCCCCCCCCCCCACATTTTCAGATTTTTTGGTATACCCCCCCCCCCAGATTTTTGGCCAAAAAGTGGCCAAAAATGGCAACAAATCGAAAATTTAGGGGGTCCCCACCCCTTCCCGTCGAATACCCTCCCCCCCAAATTTTTGGCCCAGCCCCAGCCACACCTATGCTGGGGGGTTACCCCCCCCCAACCTCCCCCAATTACACCTATGCCCCCCAACCCTCCCCCAAACACGTTTTCTATTTTCATGCCAAAAATGACATTTTCAGCCGTTTACAATGCAAATGAACATACCCCCCCACCCTTCCCAAATTTTTGAGGGTAGGTTGAGAAAATGGCTGGGGGCTACCTAAACCTAACCCCCCCCCAGTAGAAAAACCCAGGTTGCATTTTACCGTTGGACCCCCCTTTTCAAAATCCTGGGTGCGGGCCTGATTTTGAAGGATATATACGTATTTTTAGTAAACTTTCGCTCCCCTGCCCCTTGGGCTTTTGGAGGTGCCCAATAAAAAATTTCTCGGATAAGCCTAGACTTCGTTATGTATATACTTTGTTTACTTATTCTAGGATATAAACTGTTCACCTCGCATTTTTAAACAGTTGTTTTGGCTTGTGGATGTAATGGACTTTGGTGACGGAGGTATGCATTTTCAATAATATTTAACGAGTTGGAAATTGACATGCTTTACAGTGCCTGGTCCAGGATTTTGAAAAGGAGGACGTTGAAAAATTTTCCAGGGGTCCGTTAGAAATATATTTTTTTCCAGGAACAAAATATGTGCATATGAATGAAAATTAATACCTGAGTTTAACACAACGATCCCGTGAGCGAAGCAAAGCGTAGAGAACTCAAGTCAACAGACACGCGGACTGGGAGACCGGACCTCCGTCCCCCCCCCCTTGGATGGATCCGCCACTGATGCTTTAACCTGCGTTTTAAATTTTCATAGAGCAGCTAGCGCCCCATGTTTTTTGAATCAAAGGTCATTGTCCAAGGTTCGAGCTACTTAATTAGGCTTAACTAATTACTGCTTTTTATTATGCGATCGTATATAAAGATAACTATGTACCGATTGTAACGTAGTATTTCTGAAATCCGCTGACCAAGAACTTTCTAATTATATATACCATGTATGTATATTGTGTATATATATATATATATATATATATATATATATATATGTATATATATATACGTATATATATATATTAAAATTAGGGATCGACCGGATCCGGATCTAGTCATCAAAATACATGCAAATTTTTAAAATTTTGATCTTTGATTTTGTTAATGCTTATGGGGGTTTTTATGGATTTGGTACTGTTTTAATGCAGGTAGTGAATTAATTAATAATTTTCAACAACTTCGCTTTGTTTGATACTGCAAACGTGTTAAACATTTAGCCCGAAAGAAACAATTTTAGCTAAGTATCTAACGAATTTTAGAAATGTGTGGGCCGCAGCCGCAGACATGGAACAATGTATATTCAAGCAAAGGCTTTCAAACAAAATCAGCAAATTAATAGACTAACACTTCTTACATGGAGCTTGGGAAAAATAAAACCAATACTATTACTGCTGAAAATAGTTATATATTTACTTATAAATAATTATAGCCCCCAGTAAAAGCCACACTTTTAGCACGAAAAATCGCTTCTAGAAATTAATTTATAGCACTCCAGACATTTATACTTAAGTTTCAGTGCTAAATTTCCTTTGGTTCGTTAACTGCAAAAAAGATCCGGATCCGGTGGGTTTTCTGCCGGATCCGGATCTGCAATATCCGGCAGGATCCGGATCCGGATCCGGATATCCGGTCGATCCCTAATATATATATATCATAGGGGTCGCGGCAGCGACCCCTATGATATGTGTGAAAAGTGGCTGGAGACAGTGTAAAATAAGCTGCGCAAAATCCTGCGCAGATTTCATGCGCAAATTGTAGAGCACATCGAGTTTAGTATGTCTGTGAAGTTTCAGCCCCGTATCACTTACCGTTAAAAAGTTGCGCCCCGGACCGGTTATGGCGGCGATGTTTTTTTCCGGTTTCTCCTATTTTATGGTTGTATTGTACATAATGTTCGCTGCTTTCACGTGATCTGCAGCGGTGGGCCAACCTAAAGGGCTATGGGGCCTAGTAGTACCCTCTAAAGAATTTAAGAATCACAACTTTTTTTGCGCCGCAGCTGCGCCACAGCGCCGCAGTGGCTCCGCAAAGTCGGCTCATAGCGAAAAGTGACCATTTTTGTGGTCGTCGCTCAGGTCGAACGTTACGAGCTGGAGCGGATTTCTTTTTATATTCTGAAATTACATATATTGAACTAACTAACGGTCCAGGTTGCGTTTCTCTATCACTTCCCTAGCGACCACAGTGGCCCGTCAAAGATGGCGAAAATTCGAAAAATGAAAAATCGAAATTTCTCGCTATCTATTTAACTTTGAAAGCTCAAATCTTCCATACAATGGTTTTCTAGCACGGAGAATCGATTCCCGCAGTCAGTTTTACCGTCAGACCCACCCATCTTGCTGGGCTGGTTCCACTTTGCCGTCGGGAGGGTCAAGTCGGAAACCGCTTCCTGGAGGTCCATAGTAGGCTTTACCTGGCCTCTCAAAACTTTGTCTATATGGGTTTTCTGGTGCGCCCAGCTCATTCCCGGTGTCCTTTTTGCCGTAGGACTCATCCGTCTTGCTGTGCTGGTTCCACTTTGCCGTCTGGAGGGTCATGTCGGCAACCGCTTCCTGGAGGTCCATACTAGGCTCTACTTGGCGTCTCAAAACTTTGTCCATAGGAGTTTTCTGGTGCGCCCAGCTCATTCCCGGTATCCGTTTTGCCATCCGACGCACCTATTTTGCTGGGCTGGTTCCACTTTGCCGTCGGGAGGGTCAAGTCGGAAACCGCTTCCTGGAGGTCCATAGTAGGCTTTACCTGGCCTCTCAAAACTTTGTCTATATATAGGGGTTTTCTGGTGCGCCCAGCTCATTCCCGGTTTCCGTTTTGCCGTCCGACGTACCTATTTTGCTGTGCTGGTTCCACTTTGCCGTCTGGAGGGTCATGTCGGCAACCGCTTCCTGGAGGTCCATACTAGGCTCTACTTGGCGCTGTGTTTTTTTTGCGAAAAAAACTGCGAAATGCCGCACTTTTTTTGAAAATTCCGCAACTTTTTTCGGAGCTCTGCGTAAAGTTCCGCAAAAAATTTTAGCCTCGATTAGAAATTTTCAGCTATTTCTGATAATAAATCCACGTGTTTCCGGTACTTTTTGCAGAAAATTTCAAAAAATTTTCGCGCCGGCGGCGCGTATTTCTGTGTTGTAGACACCTTTCAGTGTTATGATAGGACTCTTGTCCGAGATATGTAGAATACTTTGTAGTGAAAGCTTATCCAATAAAATTCTTTTCGCATATATATAAACTAATTTTCTAAAATATATACCTGAAGAAGTACACGCGTACACATAACCTGTTTAGACACCAAACTGCACAAGAATAACCCAAAATCTTTGCTAAATCGCTCAAAAAAATAGATTTTCAAGCTTGAATTTTCCGGAAACATCTAGCTTTTGCTGGAGGCTGTCACCCCCAGCCTTTTTAAATTCGTGCTTTTTATTTTGGCGTTGTGCTTCATTATGATTGCTCTGTTCTTTCTATTTTTACTATTTTTCAGAAATCTTTCAATCTGCTTTTAATTTTAAAATGTTGTATATATATATATACAAGAATAAAAATGCTCCGATGGAGCATGAAAAATGCAATATGGGTGACACTGGGTTTTAAGCAGACAGAGGACTAGGTTTTAAAACATTAATATGGGAGGGGCAGGTTGTAAATGCCAGGAGGACTAGGTTAAAAGCGCACTAATATGGACCAGCTTCGCTGAACAACCCATACTCGCGGAAATTGTCCAGACAAAAATGCTGGCGGCAATCCTTGAATAACAGTTTGTCGGCACGACTTTGCAGCTATTATATACTATAGTTGTGTTCGTAATACTTAACATAACATAATTAATACAACTTACAACACAACTTGATTTAATTAATTTAATTAATGCATAATCCAACACTTAATACAATATATATATGCAGTAAAAATTGGTGTCACAAATTCCGCTCTGGTAACTCACTATAAAACGCTTGAAGTATATAAAGCATAATATTTCAAAATCAGCAAGCTCGCCTGGAAAGCTGACGAATTTAGAACTTAAGACAATAAAGGTCAAATGTGGAGTGGAGCATGCGTACCCGCGAATATGGGTTGTTCAGCGAAGCTGGTCCATATTAGTGCGCTTTTAACATAGTCCTACTGGCATTTACAACCTGCCCCTCCCATATTAATGTTTTAAAACCTAGTCCTCCGTCTGCTTAAAACCCAGTGTCACCCATATTGCATTTTTCATGCTCCATCGGAGCATTTTTATTCTTGTATATAAATGTTCCCAAACCAAATTTTATACTAATTTTTCCCTGTGGCAGCTTTGGTTTTTCTGGCTGCCGATGCCGAAATCAAAATTTTGACTGTTTCTATTAAGGATTTTTTAGTTTTACAAAATTTTCTCAACTTCTGGGGGGCTCCGCCCGCCAGACCCCCCGCATTTTCACCTGTAACTTTATATTCTTGTCAAAAACATACGTGATACACATGCTTCGACTTTGGAAAAATAGTTGTGTATAACTTGGTTATACTATTCGTTAAATGTTAAAAATGCGTTCAAATACAACATAATCAATAAAATTCATTAGTTATCAGTGCAAAACTAAAAAATATGAATTTCGCAATTTTTTGCGAAGTTCGGCAAAAATTTTTGGAGGACTGCGTAAAAGTTCGCAAAAAGTTTCGACGGTCTTGGCGTCTCAAAACTTTGTCCATAGGAATTTTTTGGTGCGCCCAGCTCATTCCCGGAATCCGTTTTGCCATCCGACGCACCTATTTTGCTGGGCTGGTTCCACTTTGCCGTCGGGAGGGTCAAGTCGGAAACCGCTTCCTGGAGGTCCATAGTAGGCTTTACCTGGCCTCTCAAAACTTTGTCTATAGGGGTTTTCTGGTGCGCCCAGCTCATTCCCGTTTCCGTTTTGCCGTCCGACGTACCTATTTTGCTGTGCTTGTTCCACTTTGCCGTCGGGTAGGGGAGGTCAAGTGGTCGAAAATAAAATTTTTCAAAAGTGGTCAAATTTGGTATCAAGTGAAAGATCGAAGTGAGCTGAGCAACTTTTGTCATAGAACTGCGTACCCAAAGTGGCTGTAGAGTGCTGTGGTGGGGTGGGGTGGGGGGGACTTGGCGATTTTGGGTCAAATATAAAATTTTTCAAAAGTAGTCAAATTTGGTATCAAATGAAAGCTCTAAGTGAGCTGGGCAACTTTTGTCATAGAACTGCGTACCCAAAGTGGCTGTAGAGTGCTGTGGTGGGGTGGGGTGGGGACTTAGGCTATTTTGGGTCAAAAATAAAATTTTTCAAAAGTGATCAAATTTGGCATAAAATGAAAGGTATATATAAGTGAGCTGAGCAACTTTTGTTCATAGAACTGCGTACCCAAAATTGCTGTAGAGTGCTGGGGTGAGGACTTAGGCGATCTTATATATATTACGTATATAGGTCAAAAATGGAATTTTTTAAAAGTGGTCAAATTTGTGTCAAATGAAAGTCCTCAGCGAACGGAACAACTTGTCATGGAGCCACCCACCCAAACTTGCTGTGCCAAATAACTTCACGTGCCTATGAAACTGTTGTCTTTACTTCAACCGGAATTTAAAGGATATATAGACACAGCCAACACACAGATATTACCCTCTTTTGTGCGGAGCATTTTTGTTACTTGTATATATATATATATATACATATACAGTCACAATTAATGACGTATATAAAAAAAAAATTTTTTTTTTCTTCTTAGTGCAGTTTTTTAAAGATTTCTACAGATAAATTTTATCACTAACTTAAAAGTCTATACTATATGAGGAAATGCTCTTGCTGAATAAATTATGAAATTAATCAAAAGTTGTAGACTGCACTTGTCCGAGGGGCATTGAGTAGCTGTGTGTCTTACGAAAGAGTGAACGGTATTTACGTATGCATTATATAGTAATGACTTTTGATAATGATTTCGATATATCTTGTTGTTGTGAATAGTAGGGACTAGGGGCGGACAGGTGCAGTCTACGTGGTGGGTCCACAGTGCAGATTGCAAACATAATATACGTGTACCAACCTACGTATATATGTGTAGAAATGTTTGCGTACTGTGGGGCGGTTGTTCATTTCATTCCATCCATTCCATCCATCCATATATATATATATGTATATATATATATGTATATGTATATATATATATATATATATATATACACGTTATTATAATATATAGCAAGGTTCACAAAAAAATCAAACATCGAATTTTTGCTGGCAATTTCGCAAATGAAGTCCGATCGAAATACTTGGTGCGTATGGAACGGCAGTGACCCTCTCTACAAATTGTGCAAATTTCATGCCGGTAGCCCTCGTGTGGCTTGAGTAATAAAACATTTTTGTAATTTTTTGTGAACGAATTCACAAAAAAATCACTTGTTCACAAAAAATCACCACCGGATCTGATCTCAGGATATAGCGAGTAAATTTTTCTTTTCATGCATAAATAGAGCATAGTCCATAGTGTTACTGGACCTCCAAGTTTTTTTGCACAGACTGAACTTCGAAGTTTGGTTCTCGGCCCCCGAGTCCAAAGTGGGTACCCAGGCCAATATGCTTGACCTTTATTATTGATACCAGGAAGCAAGGAATCCACTTATTTTGTGTTCTATTTCTCTAGTAAGCACAGAACAAACAATTTGGCGCAGTAATTTCGTATCTGGATATGACTTGGCCTAGGGTCACGTGACTGACCAAAAATTTTATTTGAAGGTCCGGGAAGCCTAAAAGCTCGCCTATATTGGTTTTTCGGGGCGTAGAATTCAAATTTGTCATTAGTTTTTACGTATGTAGCTTTTACCCAGACAGGTGGTCCTGACCACCCCCTGGGTCTGGAGGGTCCGGGCCGGGCCCATCGGCCGGACCGTCTGCCTGAAGGGGGTTGAGGTACCTAAAACATGCTATATAGGTTTTTCGGGCCGCTGAGCTCGATTTTGGCATTAGTTTTGCCCTAGCCGTTGCCCTAGAGGCATTTTACACAAAGTTGGTAGTGATTTTTTTTTGTGAATTTGTTCACAAAAAATCACCCGCCGGTGGCGAAGCCAGAGGACATGGCAGGGAATCCAATGGTTGAATAGCTTAGAGTTAGGACATGTCACATGCATAATATGGGGTAGCTGCGCAAAGTCCATAGTGAGTACCAGCAAAATTTTCAATTTAGGTCCTGAGTTGTCAGTGGGTCGACTATTTTGGCACCCCAGTAGGAGGAGTTGGGCTTCGGCAGCCAAACTTACATATGTTAGGGTTGGGACTTGTGGCTATTACCATGCAAAACATTTTCCGGTTGTGGCTTTTGTTAGCCGTCTAGGTGGGTGATGTTTTTGTGAATTTTCGGGGTAATTTTTTGTGAGCATTGCTATACAAAACCAAACTTAGCCAGGAAGAATTAACTGCATATATATAACTTAACTGGTTTCTAGGAGGGCTTTTCTCTGGAGACTCTCCTTAATTCGGTTATTGTACGTTTCCGAAACAGGCGTAAAATTTGTATGGTTGTTGTTTCTTTGAGAAAATATTGTTGCGCATTTTTTCGTTTGCAGGTCAACACAGAGCATCCTTCAACATGCAACCCACACGTCCTGATCATTTTCAGGACAACAGTTCGTCACAGGCGTTTCATCAGCCGCCTGCCTTCTCGGGCGGAATGTCAGCAGGATCATTTCGTCCAATGACTCCGAGCATGCCCAACCGGTTTCCGCCTCCCAGTTCTCCGTTTGTGCCCACTCCTGGTCCAGGTGGTCCTGTCGTCCCTCCTCCCATAAGAGGCATCAGTCCGGCTCCCAGGCCGTTAGCGGGAAATTTTGTTCAAGGTCCCACCCTTACTTTTAATTCAGCCGACAGCACCATTATCCCTCCTTTACCTCCTCCACCGCCACCACCAATTTCTCTGGTGGTAGAGCCTATGGATACACAGCAGCCGGAGGCTGAGCAAAGCACCAACTCTGTTACTGCAGACCAGAATAATTGTTCTTCTGAGACTACCGAGTCTGCTCCAGCAGATGATCAGGATAATTCCACCCCAAATGGCGGCACATTGTCTCAGCTGGAACAGCTTGTGGCCGCTCAGATGGCGGCCCTGGCCAATCAGGAACCAGATTCAGTTCCAAAATATGATCAGACTGGCACAGTGCTGACGGGTCCGGGAGCCAAAAAAGAGGCACCGCTGCTGGGAATTGGTTTGAAGCGCTTGGATGTCAAGGAACTTGATGATTTGTCCAAAGCCAAGAAATATGCGATGGATCAAAGTTTGAAGCATGTCCTCAAGAAGCAGGCCTTGCAACATCAGCAACAGGTATTTATTGCACGCTCTAGCACAGTGTTGGCACCGGTATCTTCTTGTATGCGTTCTTGTATGGCGTTTTTCTTTTTATGGACACCAAGTATATATAGATATACAATACAGATTTGGTAGGTGAATTACATTACGTTTTTATGCAAACTCAAAATGGTAGTCTTTTTACAGTTGTACATTGATGAACTAGCGACTTATCACAAAACATTCCAATCATCAATCCTGTTAAATTTACATATTTGTGGCTAAGCAAACATTTGCACTTCGACCCAGGCGCGTAGCCAGGGGGGGGGGCGAGGGGGGCATGCCCCCCCCCCGAAATCGGAGACAAATGAAAAATTTTTAATCAGTAGCAGCAGAGCGAATAAATATTTCGAAAAAATCTTGCCTGCGGCGCTACTTTTCAATGAAAATATATCAAAAAGCACCAGATTTTGCTTGAAAATTTCCACTATCTCTTTAGTTGCGGTAGAAATTTCAGAGCATTTTTGGTTTGCCCCCCTCCGAAATTATTTTCTGGCTACGCTAGTGCTTCGACCAATAAAAACAATCACACACCTGTAAACGCCCGAAAAAGGGCAAAACGGATGATAATTTGGTTCTCTGTTTTTGTTTGATTCTGTGACTCTCCGATTTTTGTTTTTTGTCTAACTTAAATGCCGTCCTAATTCAATCAGTCAAGTTTAAGTTTTCCTTGTAACTTTCACAAATTTGCGTAAAACTTATTTTTAGTTTTTTGTTTTTAGTGATATATATATAGTGCTAAACTGGCTAGCTGATGCGTACTTTCTCTCCTGATCGTCAGAATTCAGTGCCCACCTTGTAGGGTTTTTCCTTTTTTTCCGTATTTTTTCTTTTTTCCGTCACCCCAAAATTACCCAATGTGTTAAAAGTTGCGCTGTTTCATGTTTCTGTACGCATATAAACAGTTTCCCATATTTAATAGCCCCACAGGGCTAATTCAATTACACAAGCGCTTACGAAGGACCCAGTATTGAGTAGAGGAATCCAATATTTTCAGCAAACAATACTTTAACGCAAACTGCAGGCTAGTTCTGTACACCTTGGTGGTTCTATTAGACCTGGTCTGCAGTTTTCGCAGGTAACACACTTCGTAAAGTAAACAAATCCAGACGTTTTAACAGTTTTTAATTGAACGCTCCACTGTTAACTCTACCTACATAAAAGGTATATACTCAGTAATACAGCCTTCAACAGCAAAACTATTGTAATTTCCAAAATTAGCCCATGTTCATTAATATCTGGGCTTATTCTAGTGGGGGGGGTGGGCCCCCCCGTAAACACCCTTCCCCCCCAAAATCGCCCCCCCCCCAAAAAGTGGGTGCCCCTTTTGGTACCAAATTTTGCCCTGAAAAAATCGCTCAGAAGGCCAAATTTTCAAAAAATTTCCGGCTTCGCCGGAGATTTTTACTCAATTTTTGCCCTTTTCAACACTAAATCTGCTTATTTTTGCTATAAAAATCAACTTTTATAGTATATGCCAGAAAAATAGCGCTATTTTTAGTAGAGATGCACCGGGGCCGCCACTACCGGGGCCGGGGCCGGGGCCTGGAAATTGGGGGTCCAAATCGAAAATTTCAAAAATTTTCTGGAAAATCTAAATTTTGCAATAATTTTGATAAACAAACGTTACTATGGTTGTTTTCATTCATATCGGCGGGAAAACAAACGATTTGCAATACTTTTTGACTTTCGAAAATTCAAAATTTTGGTCAAAAATTGTCAAAAATTTACAAAATTTTGCTAATTTTTGGCCCGGTCGGTACCGGGGCCTGACCACCGGGGCCGGTGCCGGGCCGGGGCCTGACTACCGGGGCCGGGGCCAGGCCCCGGTGCATCCCTAATTTTTAGCATGTTTTTCGAAAAATTTTCGCCCCCTCCCAAAAATTCCTTGCCCCTCGGACTTTTGGGGGGGGCCCAAGAAGCCCCCCCAAAGAAAAAAATCCCTAGAATAAGCCCAGAATATCACCTTATTACACCAGTAAACACTATTTTTGATAGATCCCTAATATTCTCATGTCATCAATTAACACTCAGAATATTCCTATGTTCCGACGCTTCGAAAAAATGAATAACTATCGTCAGACTTATCATACCCCACCTATTATGTCCTTCTGAAAAGGTTGCAAATAGTGCAAACTCGCCCATAACGTTCATAAAACATTATTTTCTATGTAAAAAGCGTCAAAACAACATTTGGAATATTTTCCATTTTTTCTACCCCATCGGAGAAAATGGTAAAAACGGAAAAACTTTTTTCCAGTCCTTTTTCTTCGCCCATCCCTACACCTTGCATGTCTTTCCTTACCAAATTCTGATTTAAAATTTAAGGCCAGATAGGCTTTCGAAATTTTGCACTGGTCACTTTCTTAAGGGGGTGGTATCCTTTTGTGCCGTGCTTTTGTGGCCATTTTTGAAACGCTGTAACTTTCGCACTTTTTGAAGTTGGAAAGAGCTTTGTACATTGTTTCAAAGCTTATAATCTGCACATTTAGATGCGCTTACGAAACTAGCAAAATTAGCAAAAAATAGCAAAAACTTTCTGACAGGTTGAATATAGATAGGCCAATAATTTTTGAACATCGATTTCTCATAACTGTAGAATCAGCAGAAATATCTTCTTGGGCTATAATTTGAAGGACATGTGGGCCGAGGGACATTTTTTGGATTTGGTTCAACACGCCCCAATACTCCAGAAAATCCAGCAAATGTGCTGTGACACGAAACTTTCGCAACTATGTATTCAGTTTTCTCGCAACTGGAGATGTTTTAGCTCAAACCAAGAAAAATGTCCTTCCGCAATAGGGCGAATTTTCATGCAGCCGAAAGTCACGCGAATCCATTGGGTAGTTTTTTGAGAAATCGATGTTCAAAACAAAATAAGCGTAGTTTTGCCAAAATAGTCTCGGCCAAATCGCTAGCTTAAAGCAACGAATTCCGGCTAATAGGTATTGATAAAACGTGCAATTACACCATGTATCGATTGAGTATAAAGAAGACAGAATTGTTTGTAAGATTTAGCAGTAATTTTGAAATACTGATGTCCTCGAAAATGACCATTTTTTGACCCCAAAAGTAGTTTCTGGCTTATACCGACTTAACCACTAGAGACTGCTCAAAGGTTGTAAAAGCAAAATTGTTCATTTTGGTGCCCCCTTTCCAGCCACAACAACCAATCCGGTGTAGCAACTACGAACTGAGAGAGTAATGGCAAAAATAAATAATGTCTTATCTTTTCCCCCAAAAAACTGCGGGACTGGGCCCAGAATGTTAAAGGGCACCACAATAATATATTTTGAAGGTTTCATTGATTTTCGTAATGAATTGGAGCCTGTGAGGTCAAATTTACACAAAACCATACCAACACCTTAAAGTTAAGGCGCATGGACATCTTTCTGTCATTAGTGGTCGACCTAAAACACGAAAGACATAGTATAACAGTGTTCTCAAGAAATTCTAGCAACTGGACACTTATTATTTAGCCTCATATTAAGGCACTTACCTTAATAAACGAAAAGATTCACCTTGTTCCATCCTGCTCCAGCAAAACCCATTTTTCATAGAAATAATTTTGTTAGCTAGTTTAAGCGACCATAATCCACCCTAAGGTAAGATGAGGTAAAGTTGCCCCTGGAATGAATTTCAAGCTATAAAAGGTTGTGGGGTGCCGATGCTTATCTTCCATTTCCATTCGACCTTGTATTCAGCTGCGATAAGAAGAAAAATATTACAAGCTTTAGCTTTAATTGGCATACGTAATGCTTGCCCTTTGTTAGCAAATTTTCCTTCCTTAAGTTCAATGTAGTCAAAATTTTTACTGTAAGCGTACTCGTGGGAATTAATGTTATATCAAGCGCTATGGTTTTGTTCAGTGGCGCATATCCTATTTTGTGTATATGCCCCGTACTGACCAGTTCATATGTGTGTGATTTTAGGTCAGAAGTTGTTCCTTTACGATGTCAAAGACTGGGCTGTCTATTGCTTTGGGCATTTTTAATTCTATATTACATATGTATATATAGTGTAGACAACTGGGTTTATATAAGTTATATTTGAGAAATATCAGTACCAGTCGAATTTTCCGTTGCCCTTACCTAGAATTCACACGCAATACCTATCTATATTCTTCGAAACAAGTTGTGTGGAGGGGTTTTATTTGGATGAAAATTTACGTAGGTTCTTACAATTACATATTTGTCTTGCTTATATCTTTGCCAACCTTGTCACGTTGGAGATCTGTGGCTGGTAAATTAGAGTTGAACTCAGTTCAAAATTGAGAATGATCAAATATCTAATAGGTACACCGTCTCTCGTTCTATTATCGATAATATGCTTCCGAAAAGTGTCTGAATATCAGATTATGATACGTATCGTATGTATCTGTGTTAAGTTTCACGTACGTGAACAGTTACACCCTGTGTTTTTTCGTCGAAACTTTTTGCGAACTTTGACGCAGTCCTCCAAAAATTTTTGCGAAATTTCGCAAAAAATTGCTAAATTCTTATTTTTTAGTTTTTTAAAGATAACTAATGAATTTTAGTAATTTGGGTGTATTTAAACACATTTTTAACATTTAAGGCATAGTATTAACCAAGAAATAACTATTTTTCTAAAGCCGAAGCATGTGTATATAAGTATAAATAAATATGCTTATATACATAAAAATTAATAGCGAAGAGACACGCGGGGGTCTGGGGGCGGAAGCTGAGAAAATTTTGTAAACCAGAGGAAAATCCTTACTGGAAATTCTCAAAAGTTTAGTTTCGGCAGGCAGTAAAATCCTACAATATAAGCAAACTGCTAAAAGGCAAAAATTGTTAAAAAATATGCGTTGACAAATTTTTCCTCGCTAAAAGAACTTCATTGCGTAGCTGTCACTATGCATTCTAACTCGGCTAAGATTAAAAGGTGTCTACGTATATACAGAAATACGCGCCGAAGGCGCGAAATTTTTTGAAAATTTGCTTCAAAAAGTATGTGAAATACGTTTAATTTTCATCTGAGACAACTGAAAATTTCTACTCAAGGCCAAAAATTTTTGCGGAACTTTACGCAGAGCTCCGAAGAAAGTTGCGGAATTTTAAAAAAAACGCGGAATTTCGCAGTTTCTTTCGAAAAAAACACAGGTTACACCCCCTTTACTCATACTGTTCAGTTTTTTATTCATAACAATTTTTAAGTTGTGGACTTCGTTAGGTGTGGTTCTTTTCGTATCAGAAATACGTTCCTACTCCGTCAAAAAATTGCAACATTTTTGTTTGTTACTATTGATCTACGTAGCTATGTTAAGTTTGGGACAAATCTTTGGGGTGCTACAGGTTCGGAGATGGTTTGCTTGTTTCCAGCAGTAATTTACACTAAAGCAAAGCTTTTAATTTGTAAACGTTCTTGTGTGGCCAGATGTTCTTTTTGGCTGGATTCAAGCTTACTTATCTCGAAACCAATTTCTTCGTTGTTGTTGTTGTTGTATATAAACTACACAAACATGCTATACATGCATGTATGCCTCTGTGTATGTGTTTCATAAAGTCGTTCTGCCTAATCCTCCGTATTTGGACAAAGATAAAAGTTACCCAGATCAGGGTATCACCTCTATTGCCTCTTTCCAGTACATTGGGCGAACTGGCACACTGAGCATCCTCTAAGGCTTGTAAATGGCGGTAAAGGAGAGCCTTGTCCGTTTGTGGCAAGGTTAGTTTACGTAATTAATGCAAACGGTAACTGTTCCTACGTAAGTATGCGAGAACATTGCGCTTGTATGTATCTGTTCAGATTATCTTGGTACAGTCATCTCAGCTCACATTTCCTGGCCATGGAATCAGATGGTTTGATAACGGCTTTTTGGCTTGTTTTCAGAAAATCCCATTGTTGTTGTACATATTCATGTATATTTTGATGCATTATCTGTATTTCATGTGACTATAATACTACTGATTTATGATCATATGGTGAAGCGAGTAGACTAGAGAGGGTTGGGGACAGCAAAAGTTCGAAATCAGTTGTGTGGATATACATATTATGTTAATTTTTTAAAACGGGACTTTTTGACCGCGCCTTCTTTTTTATTTTGGGACTAACTGTTGCGGTTTTGGATGTTATAAGTATATTAATTTGTGTAGTTAAAATTCCATTTTGATGAAAAATGTCCTCCATCCAACAAAACAATAAACCTAATACATACTTGCTTACGTTATATGCAATATGTTAGTACCAATTTGCAAATTTTTATCACCTTTTAATTTCTTTTACTTGCATATGCTTTTTATATTTCAGCAAATGCTAGCCCTAAAAGAGTCCATTCAGCGCCAGCAAGCATTAACAGTTATGTGCACGTAAGTTTCTTCTTCCCTCTTCTGCTTTCAGTAGTGTCTCACGGCGCTCTTACCAGCTGTAAAATATTAAAGAGAATTGACCAAAGAAAGAAACTGTCTTTTCTGTTAGTTTTCTATAGAGAGGAGGGACTTTCTGAGGGCTCGCTCCTCTAATATCTTTTGAAATTATCGGAGTGTTTTTCGGAGAGGGAGGCTTCCCGGGGGATTTTTGCACAAAAGACCCAAAAATATGTATATATTTGTGGAATATTTTGCATTGAGAATGGGTTAAAGCAAAGAATACTTTTTACGAAAAAATCTCGGGGAAGCTAGAAAATTTTTGAGAGTCGCCTATGTTTGGTGAAAAGTTGGGCACCCAAAACATCCCGGGGGAAGGGAAGCAATAACCCCCGGGAGTGGGCGATTTTGGAGGTGGTCGCGTCCCCCGCCCGCCAAATACCCTGGTTGTGAGGTAAAAATTTTAAAATGTGGCATTTTTGGTTACGGGCTAAGATCAGACATAGGGAAGGGTCTGTGGAGTAAGGCACCAGTACCTCCAGTCCATTAATAAGCCAGATAGAGGGATGTGCCACTTCCACAATTGTAAGTTTTTCAAACATAGGCCAGGTTATGGACTCTTAAGTCTTACATGCAGCTCACGTCTAGATTGTCTTTATATGTATCCTAGATTTTGAAAAGGGAGGGTTCCAACTTATGCAAGAAATGAAGTCCAACGTAAAGTTGCAAACTATACACTAAATTTGGCTAAAATCGTTCTTGTTTCAGTAAAAGTCTATCAGCTAGCTTTTTCTAATTGATACACTGTCCACTTTTTCTTCATCGTACCGGAAACTTTGTTTCATACGAAGTGTTTGCGTCTAATTAGATTGCGTGTACGCATTTTGTAGAATCTATATTGGCAGCATCAGTTATGAAATCAAGGAAGAAACCATTAGAACAGCCTTTGGTCCGTTCGGTCCAATTAAATCTGTCAACATGTCTTGGGATTCCACAACCGGCGTAAGTGCTGCATATTCTTGGACTTTCTTTACTATATTACGTTGATATCAATTTATAATGGATTTGTTTATAACAGCTGAAATGTTTTATTTTTCTATTAATTGGAATTTAGCGCTCTTATTTACAGAGATATGATTTTAGCGGTGCTGCTTTTTTCATAACGTTCAAATTATTAACTTGATTTTTCAGCGTCACATGGGCTTTGCCTTCGTTGAGTATGAGGTGCCGGAAGCAGCCGAATTATCCTTGAATCAAATGAACGGAGTGTTCTTAGGCGGCCGAAATATAAAGGTATAGTTTTCTTTTCTGGGCTTTGGCATTTTTATTGGATGGTGCATTCTTTGAGGGGGACGCCGAAGGGGTAGCAAGCATTTACGAACTTTTTTCGACAGTACGAGCCGATTTAGTAGCTACGATTCGGTAAAATGTTTGGCGCAGCTTGAACGTTTTAAATACTTAAGTAACTTACAGTGCAAAATTAATTTGTGATGGGAGCGCTTGGAAGATCTATTGGAGGTCTATGGCTCTGCACCCTCCCGAAATAGAATAACTCTCGGTTTTAGGTTTTCGTGTTTAGATTTTTGCGTTTTGCTTATTAGTGTACAATGTTAGCTGGTTTGTTTGTGAATACGTACTTGATTGGTCTACTTTATTTGATGTTAAGTCATGATTTATTCTAGCTATACGTAGTTTTATTATTTGTACAAATTGTTTAAGGTTGGACGTCCAAGTAATATGCCTCAGGCAAGACATATAATTGATGGTATTATGAGGGAAGCCCTTAACCACCACAGAATTTATGTCGCCTCAGTGCATGCGGATATCACAGAGGAGGATTTGAGAAGTGTCTTTGAAGCCTTTGGGAACATTACGTCTTCTGTTTTAGCCCGCGGCGCTGGAATTAATCCACAAAAGCATAGGTTGGTTTGTGTTTGTGCATGTGACTCAGATTGACTCTGTTCTATCAGTCTAATTTCCTAACAGTTTGCAGGAACCGGATACTCTAGCTGTGTTCTAGAAATCACAGTTAGACACTGGTGTTCCTTATAGTAACAGTTGTGAGGTTTTTCTCACAGTTGAGTTTATTGATAATCTTGGTCAGCATGGCCAGGTGGTCATTGTGTTCTGCTGGTCCAAGAACAGATGCAAACTCACAGATTTGTTGGCATAGTGCTGCTATCGTGGCGATTAAGTTCAAAATCCCCAGTGGCCAATTAACAGTATGGCAAGTGTCATAATCTGCATTGTATAGGTACTGCAAAGTAACTATTATGCTATTGTTACGTTATTATTAAATTATTATTGGTGGTTGTTGGCTGGATTTTGCCTACGACAGAAAAAAGTCTGGGATAAAATGTGCTAAAAAGCTATTTTTAGCAAAATGACGGTTTTGTACCAAAACAGTCGATTTTACACCAAGAAATTCCGTCGAAGCCTGATCATTTTCAAAATTTTTTTAACATAAATCTTTACAATTTGGCAATTTCTGGGCACCTTAGAGTGAATGGGGAAAGGGCAAGTCCAGAAAAACAGGGGACCAAAAAACTGGAGGGGGTCCCCCGCCCCTCCCAGTAAAAATCCCAGGTTGGCAGGCTTGGCGTAATAGGATGCAATAGCGTAGCCAGAGAAAAACTTCGGGGGGATGCAAAACTTTTTCGGGGGGTCTGGGGGGCGGCGCAATTTTTTGCTGAGCAAGCTGAGAAATTTTTCTATTTCGTGACTTTCGTGGAATTTTTACAGAGCATTCGTTGAAATTACAATAATTTTTATGGCGCAGTGCGTGTTCATGCACCCTAATCATGCAGAAGGTGGTCAAACTACAGCAAATAGAGTACAGTGGTACTCATTTTTAAGCGCGAAACACATATTATAACGGCACAATGCACTTATTTCACGCCGAAGGCGCGAAAATTTTTTGAAAAATAAACGTTTTACACATGGCAGGAAAAAATTCCTGGGGGCAACACAATTTCGGTGGGGGGAGTAAGTAAGTAAGTATTCCTTCCCACCCGCTAGCGGTGAGCTGTCGCGAGGCCCCTTAGGGACATTCAATGGAAGCCACCTTGCTTAACAGAAGGGTGCCGTCACCGAATGTAGGAAGTTTGCCGAAGGCTTGTCGTCCACACTTTTATGTGCAGAACAGTAGAACGAGACCATAACAGTCCGAGCATGTTTTATAATGACACGACACTCCCCCAACTGACCGTTGGGCCCGCTGGAGGGAGAGTCTCGAACTGATATGGCCAAACCTCCATATCGTCCATTTGGCCAACTGACATCGACCTGTAGCGGGCAGGTTACCTGTATATATCCTGAACTAATGTGTCTTACTATCCCTTTGTCCAATGGCATGTTCCGTTCTGTTAATGTGGTTGAACTGTCACAGGGAGGCGGTCCGTAGTTACGAACCGATCTTGTGACAGTTGATGTCTTCTGGTGTAGACTGTACTTCTGATTCAAACTATGACCAAGCAGGCGCGGTTCTTCCTCGCTGTACCACCTATTCTAATCTAGAAAGCTATCTGCAACATATATAAATGGGCGGGGGAATATATCTTTGACACTAGGAGCCCCCACCAGTATCGACCACTGGATCTTTTCTTTTCTCTTCCCCCCCCCCCCCAGTAATAGTGGCTGGTACAGGAGAACCCCAGGTCAGTATAGTTCGAGACTTCACGTGCCTCTGGCACATAGAATTCCCCCATTTTTTGAAATATCATATTTTAGAGTAGGGAAGAATATAGGGAAAATACCCGCAGAAAAAAGGGGGGGAGGGGGAATTGGGTATGTAAGGCTTATATGTTGTCTGACGGGACCTCAGCCAGCATACAAGTCTTACAGGACATATGAACTATGTACTCGTGGACTTGACTACATAGTCCGGGCTCACATCTGTGCCAGCCAGGGCCCGCTCGAGGGTTCTGGCTGACGATGCAAGGAGCAGCTGTCAGGGCCCAGCCTCAGATATGCTTCATTGGCCTTCGGGGGGGAATTCCCCCCATTCCCCCCCCCCCTGGCTACGCGCCTGATAGGATGGGTGATCATGGGGTGACTCACCAGTTGCGTTAAACATTTACCTACTGGCCCGACGACCCTTCGTAATTTGATCAGAAACCTTCCCCCTCTTCGTTGCATGTAGGCATAGTGGAAAGGAGAGTTCAGTTTGTAGAAAATTAGTCATCCAGATCCAGGCATAAATTTTGCGGTTGTTACAGAATGTGACTAGATTTTGTGTTGCACGGTTACTTGCTGGTATTGTTAAAGTTAGATTTCTTCGTTAATGTTTGGTGTGTTACCTACGTATCCTGTCAATGGTAGCTTTGTACCTTCAGTAACTATTGTTGCTTTATTAATTTTAGAGGTTTTGCGTACATTGAATATGATTCTGAGCAGGCTGCAACTGATGCTATTGCTTCCATGAATATGTTTGATTTGGGAGGACAGTTTTTGCGCGTGGGAAGGGTAATATTTGTGTGTGACATGACTTTCCCTCTGTAGTTAATGAAAACAAACAGCTTCGATTGGGTACTTGCTGACTGATTGTTGCTGTTTTTGCATTATCGCAGGGTATTTTTTGCGGGGGAGGGCGAAATTGACCTTCCCCCCCGAAAATGCCTCCCCCCCGAAATCGCCCCCTCCCGGGATTTTTGCTTCCCCCCCCCCGGGATTATTTGGATGCCCAAATTTTTGCCAAAAATAGATGAATAGATGAAAAATAGATGGTTTCGCCGAAGATTTTTCGTAAACATAGCTATTTTTAGCTTAAATCCTGGCATTTTTGAGAACTTTTAGCGTTTCACCATGCAAAATACGCCAAAAATACCATTTTTTGGCTCATTTATGCAAAAGAATCTTCCCCCCCCGAAAATTTCTTCCCCCCCCCCCCCCCCCCCCGCCCCCCCCCCCCCCCCCCCCCCCGGGAAGCCCCACCCCGGGGACGCCCCCCCCCCGAAAAAATCCCTAAAAAATACCCTGTTATTGACCTGTTTTTTGCCTTGGAAATATAGTGTTAGTTAAGATTAGATGTAGAAAGTGTTAGAGAAAATTGGTTTTTGCAGAATTAAATCTTACGTTTATCTCAAAGCAAAAGTGCAGTTACGTTTATCTCAAAGCAAAAGTGCAGTTTATTTAAAAGGAAAGAATTTGTTATGTTTTTGATTATTTTATTATTTGATTATAATTTTGTAGTGCTTTAATATTTCAGGCTGTTACTCCTCCAAATCTTCAGCTAGTCCAGCCAACTCAGAATAATCAAGGCACTAGCTCGCCGTTACCAACTGCTGCAGCGGTTGCGGCTGCTCAGGCTACTGCTAAAATTCAAGCACTGGAAGCTGGCCAGTCTCCGGTATTAAAAACATGAAATTAGTATTTGCTTGGCAGCAACTGAAAACCTATGTCTTAATTTACAGTTTACTTCCCGACTTAATGTAGGTTAGTATACCTCCCGACTAGGTACTAGATAGACGTGAATACTTGTGTGCTTATACTGATGAATTACGACATGTCAGTGTTTACAGTGGACAGCAAAAAATCTTTTCATCGAGCTAATCTTGACTGAACTATCATTTTTAACATTACACGCCAACAAGTGTTTGCTTTCTTCTATTTCTAGGACAGCTCTGTTGGAGGTAGGCTGGCGTCTGCTCCCAAAGTGGTGATTGCCAGTTCTGTTACTGATATCCCCGTCAGTGATACGACTGGTCCAGTATTTGCTGTCCCACCGCCTGGAGTTGCCATTCCCCAGTTGCCCACTCAAATAGTGACTCCTCGGCTTTACAGTACGCCTACAGTTTCTGCTCCTCCTCAACCACAATCACAGTTACAACAAGGAAATTCACCTTCATTTAATGGTACTTACACTTTAGTTTTTAAGAATAAGGAAAGAAGCGGAAATAAGGAAATAATGGTGGAAAGTTGTATTGGCTGAGGATCTGTTGGTCCTCTTGACGTCTTAACAGACTGCTCCAGCACATGTCTTGTTAGATCTACAACCTTAAAGGGGGGGCTACTAAAGGTTTGCCCCGACTTTGTCCGATTGGCCTACTTTGTGACGAGGATATAGAGCATGGGTGTGGTCAAAAAAATATCGGGTACTAAGATCTTAGCTGCCTTCCAGCCATGTGCAGCCGTCGCGTTTGTGTGCCCGACCCCCCTTTTTTCACAACTACCAACATAAATAATTAAAAATTTCTACTAACTGCTAGGCCCAAGCTTTAAAGCTGCCATTTGCCAATATAGTTTGGCACATATGCCCCTGCCTGCAGAAAAATACTAGACGTCTGTATCTTATCTGCATCTCAAGGAATTACTCTTCAAAATCGAAGTTTCCGCAAAAATTTAAAAATTTTTGGCTAACGAAAGGAAAATTTTAATACTGGTGCGAGCTATAAGGCTGTAATTTGGCATAAAAGGAGGCCCTATAGGAGTACTCATTTGTGCCAAGTGGCAAATTCTGCCGCGTGAAAAACGTTTTATGTCAACTTTAATCTTCAAAAATTGCCAAAAACGGCTATTTTGGGCAATGGTATATATATACCTCAGAAATCGAAAAAATCAAATTTTTTGAAATTAATATTTTTTGAGATATTTGAACTCAGCGGGGTCGAAAACTCACCCACAAAAGATTTCAGCTCGATTAGTGAAGGTTTGCGAATTCCATGGCTGCAGAAAGGCTCTACACAGGATCCGACAGACTGAAAATGGCGGTTTCGGCAATCTTTGAAGATTAAAGTTGACATAAAAATTTTTTCACGCGGCAGAATTTCTTGTCATTTGGCACAAATGAGTACTCCTATGGGGCCTCCTTGTATGCCAAATTACAGCCTTGTAGCTCGCACCAGTGTTAAAATTTTCATTTCGTTAGCCAAAAATTTTTAAATTTTTGCCGAAACTTCGACTTTGAAGAGTAATTCCTTGAGATGCAGATAAGATACAGACGTCCAGTATTTTTCTGCAGGTAGGGGCACATGTGCCAAATCATATTGGCAAATGGCAGCTTTAAAGCTTGGGCCTAGCAGTCAGTAGAAATTTTTAATTATTTATGTTGGTACTTATGAAAAAAGGGGGATCGGGCACACAAACGCGACGGCTGCATATGGCTGGAAGGCAGCTAAGATCTCAGTACCCGATATTTTTTGACCACACCCATGCTGTATATCTTCGCCAAAAATTAGGCCAATCGGACAAAGTCGGGGCAAGTCGATTTTAGTAGCCCCCCCTTAAGCTGGTTTTAAAAATGTCTTTAAATAAAAGTATGTCTTAAGGTGGTAATTCCTTTTGGAGACATCAAATTTGAACCCTTATGACTCATTCATGTCTTGGAGTTAAGAAGCCATATTTATATTGAAATGCAGCTTAACATTTTCTCTTTCTAATGAATACAGTGAACCTAACTTTAGTTCTCGGAAGTTATTTTACTGCTTTTTCGAAGTAATTAATTTTCTAGATTTTTTGCGGACTGGAGTAAATTTTTTCGTGACGCTTCGGCCACATCATTCGATTCCAGTATCAAATAGCTGGGGACCCTTTTTTAATAATTTTGAAATCGCTCTTCGTTATAAAGAAATTAACTAAAATGTATGCGCAACGTGGATTTTGCCTGCTTTTCCCAACTTTAGCAAGCTACCACTTTAGCTAGAAAGCAGCAATCGGGGCAACTAAAAAAGGGTCCCTGGGTATTTTTGTGTAAAACACGTCTAGTAAGTGGCAACCCTTTAGCTTGCATAGTAAATGCTCCACAATCGCTGGAAAAAATTTAGTCATGTTATTGCAAAAACTACATTTTTACGGTAGCAGCTGACGGAATAGCAGTTGGAAGATTATCATGCCTCGGATAATCGGCCTCGACGAGACCTTCAAATCGACACCTTAGCTTAATTTTACGGCTTGGGTAGCTCAAGAAATCGTGGATTATTTGATTTCTGCAAAACTGACAAGTTGTCAACGCCAAAATAAGAAAATCAGCTATATCTCACTATACAGAAAAGCTAGAAAGGAGCGTTAAAAGGCAAAAATATAGAGCTCAACAAGATCTTTTGAATTAATATATTTCTAGCTATGCAGCTACAGTCTAAATGTCAAAAATCGGCAAAAACCGCCCTGAACGGAGACGTCGAAGTTTTGAAGGTGGTTTTCGCGGAGGGTGTTAGAATGCTAAAAGAATATATTTTTTAAAGTTTCATCAAATTTCATCTTGATTTGAACCGTCAATCAATGGTATGTGCCCAAGAGGAATCACCACCATAGATTATATGTAATATTGTTAGCTTTTTACCTTTTACCGTTAACCTTGTTCTCAACTCAGGTTTTTGCGTGATTTTATATTTTAGACAACAGTACATCTAATTCTCCGCAGTACTACAATACTCCTGCATCAGTGAACTCAGGCACCACTGGTTTCTCATCTGCCAGCGCCGTGACTGCTCCTCCAGTATCTCGACCTGATATCAGTTTTGAAGGACAAGAGCCTAGCTATCAGTTACCTGCTGCAGCTCCGACGGCTCCTGTACCTTCTGTTGCCCCTGTTGGCTTCTATTCCCCGCCTACCTCGGTCTCCGCCCTTTCCTTTGGATCGGCTTCAGCTGGCGGTTTCCCGGCTGCTTCCTCAGTGACTCCAACGTCTCAGATTCATCAGTCAGCAGCGTCTGGCCCTGGAAAGCAGGCGCCTGTCCCAGCAGTGCCACCTACGACCTCGGCGCCTGCGGGTCCCGGTGGAACCCAGCTGTTGCGGAGTACTGATGCAATCTGTACGTATTGTTATATTATGGTTGTTTGTACTTAGCGCATACTTAGTAGCAGGGTTTTTTTGGTTTTCGGATTTGCGTCAACCTTGCGTCCGGTTAAGAATTTTTGCGTCCAGGTAAAATTATTGTTTTAGCGTGTTTTATATGCAAAAATAGTATTCTTTACAAAAATGTCGATTATTTCTTTAGTGAAACATAATTTAACCGTATGCAAAAGTACTTAGAATGGTGATGCTACTGAACAGTAATGCACGATTCCAAAATATGTTACGCCCTATATACACAACGGGGGGTCTGGGGGGCGGATCCCCCCAGAAGTTGAGGAAATTTTTTGCGATTACGATAAAATCCGTAATGCAAATGATCAAAATGATTTAATTGGCATCTGTTGTATCTGACACATATCATGACCAATTTTTGATATTACTGACACACATTATTCAGATGTTTTGACGTTATAGTTAAACTAATTAAGAATTAGTTAAATAGGTATTAAATTAATATCATTCAGAACAAAGGCAGTAATCTTGTTTCGAAAACTCCGAGAACTAATGAATCCCGAAAACATTATGGCAAACAAGCTGCGGGGGGTCTGGGGGGCTCCGCCCCCCAGAAGTTGGAGAAATTTTTTGAAATTACGGATAAATCTGTAATGAAAATGATTAAAAAGGTTAATTTGTCATCAGTTACATTTAACTAAAATACCCAATGCATTTTTGTGTAAATTACATATGTAAATTATAGAATTTTGAGTTGTTTTCATTTTGAGAAGTCAGATCAATAAAGAGCGTGTATGCGATGCGTAGTGCAGTAGTAATCAAAGGCAACGCATGTTTTAAAAATCCAGTCAAGAACAAAATTTAAACTTTAAAAACTGTGCTAATGCAATACCTCATTACATTACATGATCCCAAAAATTTGGATATTCGGCTACGGCTACAAATTTTATTAATTATGGGCTTTGACCTATTATGTATCGATACAGGTAGATAACTCAACTAATAACTCAACAAGTACTGACACATTACAAAGCGTTGGCATTCGATGGAATAGTGGAAAACACCAGGGGGTCTGGGGGGCGGAGCCCCCCAGAAACCGAGAAAATTTTTGGAAAATATGGAAAAATTGGTACTGGAAACATTAAAAGTTTTCACTCTTACAAAAGTGAATTTTCTCCCGAAATAATGTTGCGTCTAGCTTGCGTTGCTTGCATAAAATTTCGTTGCGTCAAGATAAGAAACTTTGCGTCCAGACGCACTTGTGGACGCAAAAAACCCTGCTTAGTAGTGATAGTTTGTAATAGAACAGTAGTAGCAGAAGGAGCAGTAAAATTTGGTAAAATGCTGGGTTTTGATTTATGCTGTTAACTAAAGTAGGCGAATTTTATAATTCCATTCTTAAATTTTAAATTGATTTGGAGTTAAGCGCTTTTGATAGGTTCAGATTGCTAAATTGAAGTGCAAACTGTGTTAACCTTTGTCTTTTGAGTTTTAGCTCAGCGTCTTCTGCAAAATCCCAGTCTTAGTGATAAGCAGCGGCAGTTGATTGAAATGGAAGCCACGCAGACTTTAGCTGCCCAGGAAGATCTAAAAATTAAGGGAAATGAAGCCAGGAACATTCTTATGCATAAACTAATGCGTAAGGTTGAGGTAAGTGTCTAAACGCTGTTGTGTAACCATTAAATTTATTTCTGATTTTGTTACTTTTACCTGGTTATTATGCTGTTTTATTTAAGGGGCTTTCTTTCTGTGGATGTGTTTAATCGTCCTATTTGGTTGATTTTTATATAAATGTTGTAGTCATGCGTCCTGATCCTGAGAAATATGGTGGGACCGGAGGATGTAGACGAATATCTAGAAGGCGAAATAACGGGAGAATGCGGAAAGTACGGTCAGGTTGATAATGTGGTGATCTGTCAGGAGGAGCAAGGATTTGGTGACAATCCAGTGATTGTCGTCAAAATATTTGTCAAATTTTCTCTTCCGTCCGGTAAGTTTGTACGGCACAATTGTGTGTGTAATGTTGCGTAATCAGAAAGTGCAACTGTGCAATGTAATTATTATCTAGACTTTTTTGTTAGATGAATGTGAGCTAATTGCTGACAGCTCATTTCCCACGGGACGGAGCAGTTCCGCGGTAATCCTGATATATATATATATATGTATATATATATCGATTCTTTTAGATCAGAATGGGGACCCCCTTCACGAAAGCCATGAACCGTCAATGGGCTAGACTTAGCATAGTTTTGATGTTTCTTGTTTAGACGAATTATAGCTAAAAATGATACTTACTTCGTGAATATTTTTGCTTCTAGAAGCTGAAATGGCTAAGAATTCCTTAGACAACAGATATTTTGGAGGACGCCAGATCAAAGCTGAAATTTATGATCAGTCGTTATTTGAAGCGCAAGATTATTCTGGATAACATTGCCACAATTAATTGTATTTGCGATATACTGCGGCTTATCGTTGCAAATTTTAGCTTTGTTTTGTGTCTGTGAAGTAAAGTTTTAGCAAGTTGTTGCTTTTAAGCTCTAATTAATACACAGTAAGTATTTGAATGACTTTTTATACTCGAAATACGTTATTCGTTTTCTTCCGCTTCCCGGTGTAATAACAAAGGTACACATGTAATTGAACTCGAACTTGTATTAAAACGTAAACCCTCGATTAAGATTGGAAGTCTATGAAAGATATATGGAAAAAGTGCTCAGAAAAGGAGTGTGTCGTAGAATTCGTAAATGTTTCTTACAAGAACACCGTAACATTTTGTTGCTCCTACTCTTGAATAATGATCACATCATTTCTCTTTCTTTCCGATTTCTGAAATGGTATAATATAGAGGTGGGTCCGGTTCCAATTTTCGAAACCAGTTCCGGTTCCAAGTACAAATTTTGTAGTTACAAGTTTAGCATTGTATAATATCTAATGCAGGTCCCATGCAGAGGCTTATACAATCAAAATAACAAAGCAATGCTGCAAAACAATTACAATAAAACGATATTAAACAATTGGTTGAAAGTTTTTTGTAATTTCTGAAATAATTTTTTGGCTTACTTTGAATTTGCTTTATTGGATAACCTGTGACTTAGCATGCATAAAAACTTTATTTTTACTGTCGTCGAAGCGTCCAGCAAACTTTCTATAACTAACGATGCGATAATACTGGGTTATTTGAGGAGGGACAGCGCCTTCTGATTCTGAACAGAACCTTAAAATTAGCAAACCATGCTCAGAATTGAGATAACTGGAAATTAAGAAGTTTTTCATTTCCTGACAAGTTTCTTATTTCTTTCAAGTAAATACCATGGTTTTCGAAAACTTAATGCAGGTAAAATATTTAAAAGTTGAAAAAATGCCATATCGGAAAGAGAAATACACTCGTATATGTTAAAGTTATACTTAACGAGGAAATAATATGCAGTTGCTTTGCTGCGCAAAATGTATAGACTAATAGATTAATTCTGCAGACGGTTCGTTCTGTATACTTGAACTTTGATCGACTTTTCATAATCCGAAGAATTTAACCTAAAAATAAGTACCTCGAAACTGTCAACTTTACAAGTCCTACAAATTTTCGTTTTCTCAATCATAATATTGTTGCTTACTGAAAGCACCACCTTTGGGCCATTTCATAAAAAGCGCTTAAACGGCTTAGCTTAAAAGTGAATTTATTTATGAAAAGGGTGGTCGGCTTAAACGGCTTAAGGGGGGGGGTCGCTTTTTGGCCGATTTTTCGACCATCTCCGATTTTGCTCATTTTCACATATTTTGTAGTCCTAATGGGTCCCTAAAACAAGACAGGTCCGTTTTGCGTAATATTGCTTCAATCGTTCTGTAGGGGCCTTCAAAGTTTACCTCGACATGTGTTAAACATAGGAAAATGAAAAAGTTAGGTTAAAAAGGTTGTGGCAGCAAAATTTTTCGCTGTATGCAAGCTACAGCGCTGCAACCTTGTAAGGACTATGTTAAGGACATATTAGAGAGTGCAAATAACCCTTTTGGAACAATTCTGTTGAGTTCGGATTTTTGGCGATTTTTCAAAGTCAAAATTTCGGAAAATTGGTGCTTTTTGTACCACGAAAAACAGGACCAGCAAAACATATTCGCCTCTCCTGCGCGATTGGCAAAAGCTACAGAAATCGCTTATAGATAGTTGCACTCTACGCATACACAGAATTCTTATGACAGTAGTTGCAAATTTCTACCGTTTGTAGTGCTCTCAAAAAACTTGCCACAAAATGGGCTAATTTTGCCAAAAATCATCATTTTGCACAATTTTCACGTTTTTGTAACAATTTCTAACTCATTACCCACTCGAAAGTCACCAAAATTGGCATATAAAACTCAATGCCTGCCTGACATTATGGTAAAGGCAAGTGCTTAAACAAAGGTAGAACTTTTCTGTCGTGCCGGCTCCTTTGATCTCTTCTAGGTCACAAAAAGTCAATTTTTGAAATTTCCAAAATATAGACAAATTGGGTATCATTCGATAGCTACCGATGAGCTGAACAACTTTTCTAATAGAACTATGTGTCTGAAATGTAGTATCTGAAAGTTAGAGTAAGTTAAAGTTTGAGGGCACAGTTAGCTGAAAAAGGCTCAGTTCACAATTGATGAATGTATTGTGAACGACTGGATGGATATTCTAGAGTCGTTTTAGCATTAAAATATTAGCCGACCCACACGATTTAAATTGCCATATTAGTTGACCAAAATTTCGGTACCGTTCTGTCTCAACATGACTTTGGAGGGCAAGTCGCAGTGATTTTCAAGTTTTCCAACTTTATAGCTGAATGTCTCTGTCACTGTTTAGTTTCGAATTCTAATGTTTTGTCTTGTTTTTGAGAACATATGTACCTATATTGTGTATGAAAATGAGCGAAATCCGTGACTATCGATTTTGACCCAAAGCGACCCCCCCTTAAACGGCTTAATTGGCTTAAACGGCTTAACTTTAAGCCGATTAAGCCGACCCTTTTCATAAATAACCTTCGGCTTAAACTTTAAGCCGAATCCTTTTCATAAAAAGCACACCGGCTTAAACATGCAGTGGCTTAAAATTAAGCTGTTTAAGCCGATCTCCTTTTCATAAATAATTTTAGTTTAAGCCGATGGCTTAAAATTCAGTTCAAATTGTCTGAGTTTTAAGCCGCGTAAAATCGCCGCGCTTAAACGGCTTAAACCGTGGTAGTAGTAATATTGAAACGTTCATAACTTCCTTAATAATTCGAGTATGCCAATGATATTTATATCAAATTGAAGCTCACAGTGTGGAAAATTCAATGGCGGTATTGGCATGCTTTTTACTACTGGTAAATATTTATAAAAGCAGCCTCAACTTGATAAATAGCACTCTTATTTAGCTATTCAAGTCAAAAAATATTTTTTGTTTACTTAACTCAGGTTATTTTATGCTTATACAAGTTATATATACATGAATTCTCCAGCTTACAGCTTTGTTGCTGCACTGTAATGCTGTACCCTTAGCAAACCCACTTCTTGAATCAGACCCGAAATCTTTTGAGTCATATTCGTTGGGCGGAGTATTCTCTCATCCATCCCTTACTTTTCTTTGGTCATCTCTGGATTATTTCCGATATCCAGTTATAAAGTGGTGTGCACGAGGATAGCGCTGCACATCAAGTTTTGAGTCACGGCACGATATTCTGTTGAAAGTTTGTAAATCTATTCGTTTTCATGATTCACTCATGAAAAACAATCCAGATTCATTCTATTGTAAGAAATTTAACAAACAGTCCCCTAAGGCGGCATTATTCCCCAGCTGAACCTCAGCTTTTCCGGGGGCGTAGTTACATATAATATTTCTTGGAAATCCTCTGCAAGCTTTTGCTGCTAAGGCGTATTTTAAATTAAAATTGTCAAAATGAAATTGAAACGAGCATGCTTCAAACAAGGCATTATTTCGCAGCAGAGCTTAGTTCTTCCAGTGGGCATGGTTGCATGCGATACCAGTAAGGTTTCTGTTTGTGGTGCACGAGGTTATACCAATTATACTGACGGTGGCTTGCACCAACTGACCTAAATTTTACTCAATCTGTAGAGACTTGTAATCGGCAGTCTGCTTCTCATCCGTTCACTCACCTATTGCCAGCAGTTTCTAGTACAAGTGGAAGAACAATTTTCTTGTGTCAACCACATTTTCCACTTAGTTTTTATAATCTTTACATAAATATACAAATATACAAATATACATATACAAATCTTTACATATACAAGAATCCAAATACAGTACATCCCGTCTGTTTACTCAAACTGAGCCGGTGTTACCGTAAAAACCTCAATGCCATTAAATTTCTTTTTAATGCAATATTTGATTTGGGATAAATAGTTGCATTCTAAACAGTATAAAATTAAAAAAATTAAGATTTTTCCTCTAGTTGTTATTTTAACTCCAACCCATTTCGGGTGAGCGACGGGATGTATATACAGTATTTGGATTCTTATGTGTGTAAAAATTCAAAAATTAAGTGGGTTTCATTAAATAGATAAGCAAATGATTTTTTCTCAATGTAAATCTTTCAATGTAAATGTAGAAACTTGTAATCCCTGGCCATTTTA
The DNA here is from genome assembly GCA_030248195.1 of Trissonchulus latispiculum. NCBI lineage: Eukaryota > Metazoa > Nematoda > Enoplea > Enoplida > Ironidae > Trissonchulus > Trissonchulus latispiculum. The sequence goes on along the minus strand of JASAND010023719.1, from coordinate 14,727 downwards.
CACAAGTATTTTATACGTTAAGGAAAACTTGAGTCAACTTTTTTCAATTTTCATTATTAAAATTTCGTACAATCGAAAGTATATATTTGGATTGAGTTTGATTGTATCATAAAGACGAATATTTGCAGACTTTTCGGGAAGACGTTTCGTTTGAACCCGGAAGTGATAGCTTTTCTTTAGCTTTCCCACACTCAGAGAAATCCATGTTCAAAAATTACTTTAGTGTTATCACATGTCCAATTCAAACAGTAGAGTTACGTCAGAAATACTTCATTTGCGTAATGAACACATTCCTAGTTTTAAAATCATTCCTGTACAAATCATTGTTGAACTCCAAGAACGGAACAAATTTACAGACTTTCAAAGTTTGGTGAATATACCCGAACCAGTACCTTAAATGGTATAGGATATAACTTTTTAAACAAGAAGTTCATTTGCTTTTATATATTAATAGTCAAAAGACTTTCATAAATAATAGGCTTAAACGGCTCAGCTTAAACGGCTTAGCTTAAATGGCTTAAAAATCCTTTTCATAAATAATCGGCTTAGTCGACTTAAACGGCTTAAATTAAGCCGTTTAAGCTAAGCCGTTTAAGCCGCCTAAGCCGTTTAAGCCGTTTAAGCCATTTAAGCCGATTATTTATGAAAAGGAATTTTTAAGCCGTTTAAGCTTTTTATGAAAAGGCCCTTTTATTTACCGTTTTTTGCGAAGATATACCCAAAGGTAGCTAATTTCCGACTACATCCCAACGGGCTCTAACCTTTTCATTAATAAGGTTAATCTTTAAATATGTAGGATTGTTGATGTTTTCATTCGGCGCTTTATCGTTCACATCCGAACGAAAGTGCTCGCCATATTTAATTTTTAATATCAGTTTCATCGCCATGTTTCCCTTTCAGGTCTAAATTTGTTCAGTTTCAACTGAAACTAAACTTTTAAGTTTCAACTTTAGTCACTAGCTAAAAAGACAATATGACCGGCAACTCTCTGAATCGCAACTACAAAATCCAACTTCTTCAAATTTTAAATTTTTGCAAAAAAATTAGTTCAGTACTAAAGTGTAAATTCTTACGCAGTATAACAGGGGTGTATGTGTAATTACGCGTATGTGCAAACATTTAAGGCTTAGTTGATCGATTGAGTATCTTTATACTTTACAGTGTGTTACGCAACCTGTCAATTATATATAATCAGGTTAATTTGATTAAACATATTAATTTGAATTAAATTTGTAAAATTTTTCGAAGGTTAGCATCAAACAAATTATCCCTCCCCCACCCCCCAACTGAAGCAAGAGATGATATTGTTTCCAAAATTTCAAAACTCTGGTATTAATTCTGAAAGAAAACAATATTTTCAAGCACGACAGTTATGACTAAATACATACATAGATCCAATTTCAAAATTGCAAAGAAATGATTTTGGAACATTTAAATTTATTTTAATTTTCTTTATTTGTTGTAACTATGTCAGCAAAATTTCTTTTAATGCTTTCTAATTATTGTTTCTATATATTGTCTCTCTTCAAATTGCTCTAAAACTTCGTGAAGTATGATAGAATAATTTTAAAACGGGTCTTTCCCGTTATCCCCCCACGGCTCTGAAGAAGTACCGAAGAAGCACAATTTGACTGATTGAGTTGAAATTTGGTGGAGGTAGGTTTTCGGACCTGCTGATTTCATAAATACAAAAATTTTAAAATTTTAAATATATAATTTTTAAAAATTTAAAAATTTTAAATAATTTTTAAAAATTTAAAAATTTTAGTTTGGTAAGGGAGGACCAAGGAGAACCGAAAAATTTTTTGAAAAAATTTTGCTGAAAACTTGCTGACAGGGGTTTTCTGAGGCGCTGATCACTAATCTGAAATCAGTTATATAAGCTAAAGTTTTAAGCTTAAGACGTAAGCTTATCCTGAGCTAACGAAAAGCTGAATCGACAAAGCGATTTCAGATTCGTGATCAGCACCCCAGAAAACCCCTGTAAGCAAGTTTTTAGCAAAATTTTAAAAAATTTTTGGTTCCCCTTGGTTCCCCCTTACCAAACTAAAATTTTAAAATTAAAAAAAATTTTTATTTTTTAAATTTTTGAATTTTTGAAATCAGCAGGTCCGAAAACATACCTCCAGCAAATTTCAACTCAGTCAAATTGTGCTTCTTCGGTACTTCTTCTGAGCTGTGGGGGGATAATGGGAAAGACCGTTTACAACTTTTGCTATGCATTTATTTTATTAAATGCAAAATGTTTCATTAAATGCAGTGTGTAAAAATATGTAATTGCGTGACTTTTGCATGCAGAATACAACATACGCACGTGTTTAATTGCGCCGGGTTTTCTTTACACTGGGGCCTGGTATTACCAAGAGTGCATAATTGCACTATATATAAGAAGAAGAGTAAGCCACTAGAGGGCTCCTCTTCTTGTCATTGCGTAACGGTGCTCCGACCACAATACGCGAATGTTCCCCCCTTTGGTGGGGGGGTAGCTCTCTTCGACAAAGCATACCCCCCCTTCCGTTTGGTGGGGGGGGGTAGCAGAAAAGAGGTCCCCGTTTGGTGGGGGGGGGTAGCCAACAGCCAATCAGATTGCAGAGACCCCCTCCCCGTTTGGTGGGGGGTAGAGCAGAGGCTTACGGTAGTTTCTGTTCTATTCGCAAATGGGTCCCCGTTTGGTGGGGGGGGTATGCAAAGGGGTCCCCGTTTGGTGGGGGGGTAGACAAAAAAGGTCCCCGTTTGGTGGGGGGGTCGCCAACAGCCAGTCAGATTCATCCAATCTTAGCCTAACTTGGCGAGCCCCCCCCCCAAACGGGGACCCCAGTCTGCCTACCCCCCCCCCACCAAACAGGGAGGGGGTATGCTCGTCGACCCCCCCCTCCACCAAACGGGGGAACATTCGCGTATTGTGGTCGGAGCACCGTTACGCAATGTCAAGAAGAGAAGCCCTCTAGTGGCTTAGTCTTCTTCTATAATATTAAGGAATAAATTATGGACTCTTGGTATTACCCTATGCTATGGCCGGGGCTGGGGACGTGTTTTACCCACATAAAACAAACGCATGCACCGGGGCCAGTGCCGTATTTTACCCAGGTGCGCTGGGGCCAGAGCCGGTGTCGTATAATATTTTCCTCCCGTGATATTTTTCCCCCCTATAGGGTATAATATTTTCCCCCGTGATATTTTCCCCCCTTTCAGCTATAATATTTTCCCCCTCTGAATGAAACCCAGCCAAATGATGCAGCAAATTTAACAGGGTCAAAGCAGTAACTTTGTTGAAATGTTGGTAAGTAGCAAGTAAAATGCTGGAAACAATTTTACAAGTTAATTTGCATGTTAAAAAGAAACTATTTTTGCACTTGTTTTTAACACTGTTTAAAAAGTATAAAAAGTGTATAAAAACTGGTAATTTTTGATTAGTTTGTTAGTAATTGTTTTGTTAATAAATTAATTTTGCAACTATTAATAACTGTAAAAATGGTTTTAGAATTTTTGCTTTTCTTAATATGTGGAAATCTAATTTTACAATTTTTTACGAGTTGTAAAATTTCGGATAAAAGTTTTGTAAAATCAGAAACGCTTTTTTAATATTTTAATTCATTCATTCACTCAGCACTGTTTCTTATTTTTCACACTTGTCACCGTTGAATATTCATTAAATTTCCCTCACCGCAAATTATAAACAACTGTTGTTTTTAGTATGGCTGTATCCTTGAAACTTCTGATTTTTTGAAGATGGAATATTTTGATCCTTCCAGCCAAAAAATCTTAAAATATAGCTTTCTATTTGTTCCGAACCAAGATGAAATTTTGTTTTTAGCTATTTTTTCCAGTTGCTTTCAAACACTGTTATCAGACATCACATCACAGGATGATCCTTAAAAATTTAAATTTACTTGGAGAAAGTTTTACCATTGTAAATTACTATGTATTTACATGTAAACTTACTATGTAAACTTAACTTGTTCCCATAAATTATAAATTATGAACTGTATACTACAAAAATTACAATGTGAAGTTTAATTAAAGAAATAATAAAATTCTGCTTCAGCGGCGATTAAATTTTACTTTATGTCATTAATATTATTAAAATTGCTTTAATTTATAATTTGTATAAATATACAGTTATCATTAATAATAGTAAAGTGTTCTTCAATTAAATTTAAATTTTTGAGGCTCATCCTGTGATATGATGAACAGTGTTTGAAAACAACCAGAAAAAATAGCTAAAAACAAAATTTCATCTTGGTTCGGAACAAATAGAAGGTGAATGAAGAAGAAACAGTGCTGAGCGAATGAATGAATTAAAATATTAAAAAAGCGTTTCTGATTTTACAAAACTTTTATCCGAAATTTTACAACTCGTAAAAACTGTAAAATTAGATTTCCACATATTAAGAAAAGCAAAAATTCTAAAACCATTTTTACAGTTATTAATAGTTGCAAAATTAATTTATTAACAAAACAATTACTAACAAACTAATCAAAAATTACCAGTTTTTATACACTTTTTATACTTTTTAAACAGTGTTAAAAACAAGTGCAAAAATAGTTTCTTTTTAACATGCAAATTAACTTGTAAAATTGTTTTCAGCATTTTACTTGCTACTTACCAACATTTCAACAGAGTTACTGCTTTGACCCTGTTAAATTTGCTGCATCATTTGGCTGGGTTTCACTCAGAGGGGGGCAGTGGCGTAGCCAGAAAAAAATTTCGGGGGGGGCACATCCTAAATTTTTTAACATTTACCCAGGTTTTTCAAAATCGTTATTCGCTTGTTTCAGACTTTTTTCTGATAACATAAACTAAGGTTATGACACCTGAGCTTTCTAAATTTTCGGAGGTACAAAGCATATATACATGTACATAAATACAGCAGTCACGGGGAGTCTGGGGGGCGGAGCCCCCCCAGAAGCTGGAGAATTTTTGAAAAATGTGATAAAAGTCATAATTAAAACATTTAAAAAGATTATATAGACATTCAAATCGCATATATAAATAAGGATAGTGCTATTTCAAATTCCTGTAAAATTCGCTTATATACTGAAACTATGTCTTTCTGTTTTTCTCATTTTTAGACAACAATTTCTACAAACTTGTTAGATTATAAGTGCAAAAGGTTAGATCTTTACATAAAATAGGTGGGGGTCTGGGGGCGACAGCCTCCATTCAAATGACAGACCTTTTTAGGATATGGCATAATTGAAACCTATTTTTAGAGCACATTATGCTAAAATTTTGGAAAATTTAACCGTGTAAATTTGATGTGCAAATTAGATTTTTCTGAGTCGATTAATAAAATTCGCTCCTACGGCGCGAAAATTTTGTAAAATTTTCCCCGACACGGAAAATTTCCCGGGGGGCAAATGAGTTTCGGGGGGGAATTCCCCCCCTGGCCCCCCCTGCCTACGCCCCTGGAGGGGGGAAAATATTATAGCTGAAAGGGGGGAAAATATCACGGGGGGGAAATATTATACCCTATAGGGGAAAAATATCACGGGGGGAAAATATTATACGACACCGGCGCACATGGGTATCGGAAAATATCGAGTTATGTTAACTTAACTTAACTTATCGGAAAATAATTAAGTCTTTTTCTAAGGCGGGAAATAAAAATGAAAAGCCCGCTGTGTCCATCTCTGTCAGTCAGAAATCTTTCTGCAGTAAGATTCTCGCGCCTTGTCATATTTGTAGGTGTTTGAAGGTGACTTTCGTAAGCTTCACGTGTTTACAGTAAAGTTATCGCATCTCGTCCTTTAGAACTAGAGATTGCTAAATTTAAGCCATAGAAAAGCCAAAATTGAATTTTCACACATGATATCACGTCAATATCTTTTGTTAGCAGACTCAGCTCAGTTAGATGGCTAAACTGAAAAGTGGGAAGGCCAAGCGCGGTCTGAAAAAGAAAATGTCACCGGCGGCTGCGAAGCGCCGTAGAGTGAAAAAGCAGAAAAAGAAGGCTGAAGTGGGCAAGTTAGCAAATACAGCAAAGACTCAGAAACGTCAACTTGGCGATGTCCAAAGTGAGACCGCAGCCACAGAACCCTTGGCCCTTCGAACTGGTGGCAGTGGTAAACGCGTCTCTTTCGGTGGTAAAACATCCCACTCTGGAACTTTTGCCGCTTTAACTCCAACTAGCAGCGGTTCGTCTGAAAACCCGACTGCCCCAAGATCGATCCTGAAGCGAACAAGACGGTCAAGTACCGGAGAAACGCCCGCAGCAGCAAAACAGATGAAATTGGTATGTTATTATTTGTGTCCGCCTATATATACGTACTGTTATTTTTTTCCAAGTAGACTCTTGTCTAAATTGATTTTAGTCGGAGTAGTCAGGCTTAAGGCTAACAACACTGTTTTGATTTGCAATGTGCCTTTCTCGACACATTTTGTGTTAACTGTACATTCGTTTACATGGTATGCTCATTTTGCAAACTTCTGTGCTTTAATTGCGCGTTTTTTGCTTTAAGGTAGCTGGAAAGAAGGCTGCTCGACCTTCACAAACTGAGGATCCCTTAGTTAACATCAGCAACACTTTTCAGAGAGGATGTAAGCAAATATATAGGAGTATATATATATATATATATAGGAAAAGTCCTAGAAATTAATACTGTGTCCTCCTTTCACACTTTTTTAGCCCTCCTTTACTTTTAGGGGGGGGGGGGGTGTTGGCCAATCTATTCTAAAGAGTAATGCTTTCAAAATTATTACTTTGTCTAGAAAATTTGAAATGATTTTGGAAATTGTTTTGCTATGTTAAGTATTATTTTTATTTTGAATAATTTGGTTTCGTTCTGTCCCGGTAACTTTGTTTCCTTCCGCTCATTGTTTTAGCAACTACACCTAAGAAGAAAATTGTCCGCCTAAACGCCGCTGTTAGTGATCGCGTACACTCCTCGCTTCTGCGCAAAAAGGAACTCAGAGCTAAGAAGCGGGCCATGAAATTGAAGAAAAATCCAAATTATGCGATTGTTATAAAGGCAAAGAAGTTATGGGAAATCCTTCGAAAGTAGGCTGTGTCGAATTCTTTGTTAAAAGCTAATGATTGCTAATCCAATGCGAAGTTTGCCTGTTTTAAAAATGAATGCTTATACTGGACTAGGGGCGTATTCGATTTTTTGAAAATAAGGGGTTTTGACAAAAATTTACTGGAAAGGAGGTGTTTAGACAAAAATCCACACCTTCTATAATAGAGCATTGATAAAATTTCTGTTCGGACAAAGCAAAAAGAGGGGGTTTCAACACCCAAAACCCCCTCCCCTGGATATAGGTAGGTAGGCAAAGGTTTACCCCAGGAGATATCTCCGTCCTGCCACAGGACATTGGGTGCCGGTGCTCATCCCCGGATTCTCAGCCGTAGAGCCAGGAGTGTCACCTCAAATGATGACTGCATCCGTGGAAGGGGGGCGGCCCTTCTACACAGACTCCTGTTACCTTCCCACCACCGTAGTGTACCCATTTACTGACCAGTTAAGGATGGATAGCTGGATTGGCTAGAGTCGATAAAGCTTTGTGGCCTCCGGAGATCGAACCACCGACCGTAAGATCGGAAGTTCTGACCACCGCCTTAGACCACTCGGCCATCCCGACCCGATATACGCTCATGTACTCGACATCAGCTTTTACTATTTAGCTGGCGTCATATTTTTTGTTTTGCTGTGCGTGATAACCGGCCATGGCCGTGCCCACTCAATGACAGAATCCCTTTAGCAGGGTATTTTTTAGGGATTTTTTTCCGGGGGGTCTTCCCGGGGGGGGAAGAAATTTTCGGGGGGGGAAGATTTTTTGCAAAAATGAGCCAAAAAAATGGTATTTTTGGCGTATTATGCATGGTGAAACGCAAAAAGTTCTCAAAAATACCAGGATTTAAGCTAAAAATAATAGCTATTTTTACGAAAAAATCTCCGGCGAAGCCGGAAAATTTTTGAAAATTGGCCTATTTTTGGCAAAAATTTGGGCCTCCAAAAAATCCGGGGGGGGGAAGCAAAAATCCCGGGAGGGGGCGATTTCGGGGGAGAAGGCATTTTCGGGGGGGGAGGTCAATTTCGGGAAGGGGGCCCGCCCCCCCCTGTAAAAAATACCCTGCTTTAGCGCGTGGTGTAGTCGTCCTCGTAGAGTGAGGCTCACTAACAGCATAGCTACACCAAGAAGAAGGTCTGCAAATAAGGTGTGGGTTCTTCTACTCCCCCGTTTTCATAGAAATGCATCGTGCAGTGCATTAGTGCGCAGCGCATGTTCTACTGTTTGCTTGCAATAACAGCATCCCGTGATATTAGTTTAAACTTGTACCTACGTTCTCTTATTTTTCAGTCGAAAAATGGACAAATCGAAGAGAGATGGAATAATCACCGATCTGTGTGATCTTGTAAAAGGACGTGTAAAAGAATTCATTTACGCGCATGATAGTGTTCGAGTGATTCAGTGCTTGATGGCCCTCAAAAATGAACAAATTCGGACCTCACTTTTTGAAGAAGTCAAGGGTACCGTTAGTTGGCTATGATAAACGACTATTTCAGTCTCTATTGTAAATTGTGATAAATAGGAAACACGAATAACTTTATTACACGAGTACACTAGTAAGAATTTTGGCGACTCCAGTTGCAGTTTACCTTTCACTGTAGTCTGTGAAATCAAAAAATCGTAATTGCTGAAGGATAAACTGTGGGTCGAAACTATCCCAATTTCTGGAAGGCAAATAAACGGCATGCTGCTCCTGCTGGGAATTAAAAATGCGCAAGATAGCTGCTTTTTCATTAAGCTACGAATTCGTCGTCTGTAAGTTCAATCAAGGGAATCAAGGGAATGGAATGAACAACCCCCCGCAGTGCTCTATCAGTTTGTATAATGTGTGTAGTTTGTTTTAGTCTTAATAATGTTAGCTTAAAAGGCGTAACATACCTACGAAGCATGAAATTTAACCCTCAAAATTTTATTTGCCTGTGTTCTTTAATTGGGTTTTATGATGAAAGGATCGAAACTGGGCCTGTCCCACTACCCGAATTTCAAACCAACCAAATCTGTCATTGTGGTTTTTCTGTCTACACATATTGTTGTGTTATTCTAAACAGTTTCAACATTTGGTGCGCTCTTTTTCAGACGAGATTGTGGGCATGTCAAAGTCAAAATATGCCAGATTTTTTGTGGTTAAGATGATAAAGTATGGGTAAGTCAGCCAACTGATTTGCGTATTTGTTAGGCTTTGTGCCGAATAACCTCTCATGCAGTGATGCAATATCGATTGCTTGTAACAGTAGGTTTTGAGAAGCATTGCTTACTTGCTTTTGTTGACCGTGCGTATCCGTATCACTAATTTAACATGCATAGAATTTCATATTGCATCCAAACATCTATGTTGTCCAATAGTCTGTTTCACAACAAGGTTGTTTTTTGTTGATTTAGCACTCCAGTTCAACGAGAATGGGTTATGGACAAATTCTCTGGACATTGTCCGGAACTGCTTCGTCATGCATTCGCTGCTGATGTATTGGAGTATGCCTATGATAATTATGCTAATGCTTTGCGCCGATCACTTATTGTTTGCGAATTCTACGGGCCAGAGTTTACATATTTTAAGGTTTGTTTGTATGATAACTGTCAACTCCAGACTCATGCAAGTTGTCGAATCTAGTACCTCAATTTTACCATAAAAACTTTCTAGTTGTGTGGCTGCTAGCACTCGACTTGCTATAGTCCAAATGCTCGCGAGTTTGAACAGCAGATTGATCGAGTCCCATAAAACGTTCGACTTGCCTTGCTAGTACGCTCCTAGCATCCGTGTAGTTCTCTAGTTGATTTTGACTAGAGAAGTGGTAATTAATGTCAAATGTTTTTTCAGTTTTTATAACTATCAACTAAAATTCAAGTGTCATTTTATTTCGAAACTTTTCTTGGGTGTCCGCAAATTTTGATAAGTTTCATTTTGATTAGAATTTGTTGCCGTTTTTTGAACGATTAGATTACGGCTATTTTCTCGTGAGATCCCACTCGCTGCCCTAGTACTCGCACGAGTCATCGTGCTCGCTTAGCTAATTTTGTCAAGTTAAGTTGAGCGAACAGCTTTATGGTACACTTGACGCAGTGACTAGCACTAGCATTTCTAGTTCTCGCATGTTAGTACCAGCATGCAAGTCAAAGTTTTATGGAACCGGCCTCTGGATGAAACTTGAAGTGGTAAATTGGAAGCCAAAGCCTCCCCGAAGCTGAACAAGCTATTTTGCCACAAAACATGTATTTAAATCATTAGCTCTTTGCCTCTTTCGTTGATAGTATTTAAACTAAAATCTTCTTCTTCTTCCTGTTCCTGGACCAGCTTGGGGGGACTCGGGGAGTGTGGTTAGGACGGATCCGATCCACATCCCCACATCCCGGAGAAAAGCCAGAACCCGGGGGGACCTTTGGGTGGGATGTCTAGGCACGGCCTTGTCCTCAGGTGCTGCCGTCGGGCAGAATTTAAATTAAAATCAACCAGCAAAGCAGAGTTTTTGGGTGGAGTCCTCCAAAGTTGAAAGCTTGCTCTTTGTTGTCCACAATCACAATCCACAACTCAAGGTTCAGTTCGTGCCCTGAAAGTCCTATTATTCCGGTACTTTTTGGTTCTGGTGGAAAATCGGCGAGGGAGGCGGAAGGGGACAAGTTCCTTTTAACGCTTGCATGCACACATTATACCCAGCGAGTGAGTTGTCCGTGGTTTTAGACCGCGTACGTATTTGGTACATAAAAGCACTGTCTTGTGTTCTCAGAGTGTGGTGAGTGTCATATTCTAATCATTATGTACTCTTAATTAATGATCAGGTCCGTATACCTGTGTCTATTTAACTATTAGTCTATTTATACTATTCCTCAGTTAAAACTTTAAATTGCCTTCGCTTTAGATTTCGTAGAGACATTGCGAAAGATTTATTTGTATGTTTTGCTGTTTTGCTTGTGTGTTTGAGTCGAGTGTCTTCTGGAATTGTGGAATAACCTTTGAGTCCTATAATTTTTTCTGCGCCGTTATAGACTCTAGCAGTGACGTACACAGACAGTTTTTCGAGGGACGGACCTCAAAAAAGTTTGAGAGGTCTGAGGGGCGAAGCCCTCCACAAGTTTAAACTTTTTAAAATGCTAAAAAATCTCTATGCAAAGGTTAAAGGGAAATAAGTAGAAGTTACCTAAACATTAAATAAAAATTTTTCCCTTACGTATAGTTTCTGGGCCCGGGGACTGAGAGGGCCGGCCAGCCTAATCGCCGCCCCCTCCTCCTGGATGTTAGCGTTTTCTACAGCGTGACAGCTTAGTTTATTTTAAGAAATTTTCAGTGTAGTGGCAAAGACTTGTTGGACATAGTCTTATTCCCGACTTCATGCTTTCTTCGAAGTAATGTAACAATAGATCTTATCTTCTCATCCATTTCGTTCACATCATTGTCGTTATTATCCTCGTTGTCACTTTTATAAGGACTTTCGTTGTGATTTTCGTACTCTTCATCACTGCAGAAACTATCTGACTCGCTGAGTTCATCTTCGGAAAATAAACTTCTGAAATATACGTATAGTCGTAAGAGTATATACGTATCAACACTGCTTTGTTTATAAGACTGTCAAACTTAGGGATGCATCAGCTCTGGTTGTGTTGAAACAAAGTAAAATTTCTTATAGCTTCCGCAACAATTGCTTAAAGGTAAGTTGAACTTTGAAGGAACAAGAACGTGCAATTTTTGTAAACTGTTTGAAAGGCACAGTGTTAATTGGCTGTGCCAGACTAAAATGTCGAGTCAAATGCGAAGTTATTGTGTCTCAATGGACTGGGAACTAAGATTTGATTCAGTCTTACTGCGGATTGGACTATGTAAGATTAAAATAACTGCTGTTTAGGTGTTAGACTGGTTTTGTAGTGAGAGTAGGGTCGGTGTAGCAGTTATCCTATCCTTCTGCCAAACCGCAACTTCGCAGTTAACCTTAATCTGATTTGGTGCAAACTAGAGCGGTTAACCTGCAAGTTAGCATAAATTGTAATTTACTTAGGGTAGTGTTACATGCACATACACCAATCACTGTCCTATTTAAGTGTATGATTATCGTAACAATTTTTATCAGAAACGTTTTTTATCCTAACAACATACGTGAAGGCATCCATCATCAGTGTTAAACAGTACATCGAATGATTGAGGCTTCTGGAGCAGTCACGTTCTGAGGTTCTCCAGTTCTTGAATGTGAGCGCCTGAGGGGTTTCACAGTGCACTGGGGCCAGCTGCGGCGCTATCTCATTCTCCAGCTGTTTATATTCTGCCGCTGACAGTCGTCTAAGAGGACTGCTGAGCAGACCAACCTGATTCGCGGCAATGACGGCAAAACTGTCATAGATCGTTCTTGTCTCCTGTTTGTTATCCTTTTCCTTCTTTTCCTTTGTCCGTTTTCGAATTCTGCTGAAAATGCTTGCTGAAGATATCTTGGGACCTGTGCAATTATTTGCAAGATTACTGTAGTTGTCATTTGTGTTGTTCGTGCTGTTATTGTTGAGGTTGTTGTTGTTATGGTTGTTGTTGTTGGAAATTATGGTACTGTTGCTTGCTGCACTTGTCATGTCTTCTTCCGATTCTGACCGGGCATACACTTTGCTGGAAGTAGAGCGACTTCTTTGTCGCCTGTGCGTCTGAGGCTGTTGCTGTTGTCTCTGTTGCTGTTGTTGTTGTAATTGTTGGAAACAGTCTCGACAGAAGGGTACTGTTGGAGCTCGCCTCATGTTTACCTGTAAATCAAAATATATAGTATATATATCATAGGCTCACTGCAGTTGCGTATCCAGGATTTAAAAAGGGAATTTAACTTGATCAAGTTTTTGCTGTCGCCGTAGCGACAGAAGGGAGGGTTTGTGGACCCCCAAAACTATCCTATAAGTATAACTTCCTTTCTGAAGTCAATCTAATTTCGTCGTTTCTAGCGAGAGCTGATCGGAACGGCGTCACCACCCCAAATGTTGAATTTTTTGAAATGGCCTGCAAGCCCTCTCCTCTCCTTCGGATACGCCCATGAGAATCTGGTTACTTTAAAATTTAGTTAATAACTGATTAAAGCTGGTTTTTTAAAAATCTGAGTCTCGCTCCAATTAGATTATTCTAAGTATTTCCGCTCATTTTGTTTGGCATTCATGTGAATTATTGAAATATATATTCAGATATTGACATCTAATAAAAAATGTATTGTGGTTGTGATATTGAAGGCCAACATATAGTTTATCGTCAAACAAAGTCGTTTACACTTACTTGTAATGATAAATACGAGTATGGCTTAATTCTGACTTGCACTCAAGGATTGTGAGAGAATAGATTGAAAGAAAATCTGAAAGTAGCTGTGCCTTATGTGAACAGGCCAAAAAAGACTAGGATTTTCCGTATAATTTATTCATGTAGTGGGCTCTCATATCTCATTAAAAGTCAGAGACAGGACTTGATGCCTTATGGGAGATGTTTGGTTTCTATCATGAAAGCTTCAAGGAGAATTGAGAGGATAGAAAATGAAATCTGATAAATAAGTAAACGGACGCAAACCCTGAGGGTTTGGAATATTTTTGATTTTTTAAGAGCTGAAAGCTTTTTAGATTAGTGCAATGTCTCGTTAGCTTGTAAGTACTGCCTAGCGTCTGCAGTACTATATCTAAAATAAGTAAAAGCTAGAACAATGTTTCAATAAGTTCCCGAATAATTATGGATAAAACTCATATGATGCGTGTTATGCAAAAAAAGACAGAAACTGTGCATAAAGCAGACAAGGTTTCGTAAGCTGCAAGTTTACAACAGTGGATACTTGGTGCAATCAAGAGTTTATAATTGAAGGATAAAGTAGTCGTACATCAATAATTCTTAGATCATTATGTTGCATATAACGATATCTTTTTAACGGCATGAAAATTATATGGTTAGGTTCGGGCAATCTATTACAAAAACAAATCCGACAACAACGTAAGCCATTTTGAAGAAATATGACGAAATTCCTTTATTTCCATGGAAAAATTGTTATTGTCCTAATTCTGTAAGAGATTGCGTGAACCAAACCATGTAACTTGAAAGACCGTGTTCTACGCAACATAATGATCATACTTTAAAAATTATTGCTGTATGAGTTTGCTTGCTCAAATTGTAGTATTTGATTTATGAAAAATGACCGTTTTTTAAAATGTCAGCGTTGTATGCTTACATGCTGAGAAGCACCATCGAGATTTCAGCCTTAATGTTTCCAGCATATTGCAAGCTTAATACAAGCAACTGTTTAGTGTTTTTATAGGCTAAACGATGTGTTGACATTGGAGCAGCTGTTGAAAAGAAAAGCCTGGAAACGCGGACAAAAGTCTTGGAATTTATGAAGAAGGAATTGCTCAATTTGGCTTCTAAGTGAGACCTCTTAAGATGTTATGGGCATCTAAATAACCTATTCTTGTCTTTTTGGTGGTGGCCTTAGTTTCAGCTACGAATGAGAGCAACTGAGGCTTTTCTTGTATAACAATTTTTCTTTAAAAGTAACTGATAAAATAAAGAGTAACCCTATATTCAAAGAGTATTTCATTTAAATTGTCTGTTCTTTGATTCTTTTACTGCAGGCAATGTATGTATTGATTAATAGGACCAATTTTGCCTTATGTATATTCTAGGCCTCGTCATGCGACACAGCCTTGTTCATCGACTGTATTTTGAATTTGTGGAACAGTGCTCCGATTCTGATCTGAAGGTGACTAGGTTACTGTTAACCTTTGCTTTGATTGGT
>JASAND010023718.1:0-27284 GCA_030248195.1 Trissonchulus latispiculum | reverse complement strand
TTATTTTGAGTTCATGTAATTTCGTCAGCGTAGTTGCTTCAGCATATCAACCTTCAAGTATAAGCTCATTACGAACTTCACCCAAAATGGTTGCCATAACATTTTGGCCAGGACATTTGTCTAGGGATGTGATATAATGGAATATCTGACCACATCCCCAATATGTCTCTGGCCGCCTCCACAAATACAATATTATTAAAACGCCGATGACACAGAATGTTGCGGAGGTGGAGATTCTGGGCGAACTGGGCCTTGACAGCCAGCTTCAGGTATTGATATCTCAGGCTCTGCCAGATCTGCTGACGTTCGGGATGATCTCTGGAAACAGAGGATCCAAAAGCCTTCATCTCCCATGGCTGAGTGTACTGAAAGACCTTCTCAGTCTCCTCCGGCCCAGCGTAAATTGACACTTTCATGAATACATAGTACTGCTCGGTATAACTGTACGTTCTACCGAACAGTACAAAGGTGCAAGGGTAAAAGTTGAAAAAGGGTGAAGTGCTGAGGAAAGCAACAACATCCTTGACCTTTGGCAACGTTTGGGAGCTGGTGGAGGCACCAGCTGCCCCTTCAGTCGACTGAGCAGGCTCTACGGTCTTCTTTTTCTTCTGCTTCTTATTCCGGTGCTTCCGGATTAGAAGCCCGAAGCAGCTCTCAGTGGAACCCGGCGATCCTGCATCTGCATCTGATGGCATTTGATGGCGTGCACTAGGACCCGCTGATTATTGCCGGCAAAATCACCTAATAACACAGCAGTGTACAGGTTCATAAACACAGCGGAGATAGGATCCTGGTCAGAGAGCTCCCTAAAATTGGCGACGGCGAACCGTGGACGACTACTGGCCAAAAGGGATTCTGCCGACGAGTGAATTTCACGCTGACAGGAAACCAGTGATCCATATGCTAGATGTAGGCCATCGCGCTGGTGCCTGCTGTAGTATCTAAAACAATGAAACCCGAAACATACCGACAGACGCCACTAGACTAACACAGGAACGAACTGTGACTACAAGATTAACTTCAATTAATTCACAAACGAAATTTGTGTCAAATTCTGAGGGTAAAAACACGTAGTAACTGCATCTACTATGGGGAACTACAACAGAATAGCAAAATACTGTCCAACATACGGCACTCTCTGAACAACTGCGTATATGTCCAACACCGAGCAGTTATCTGGAAACTCGTGGGACATCATCTGCATATTAGCTCTCAACAGCAGTCTTTCCAACTTCTGATTTCTTCTGGGTGGGATGGTACAGAAGATGAAGCGGACGTCCGGGAAATCTATGGCCAAGCTCGTGTACTAAAACATAACCGACTATGACATGTTTGCAATACTTTGGTTTGATTTGATGTCACCAGTTTAGCAATTTTTGAGGTTACTACTGATGTGTACGCTTCTAACTTCATTCACATCAAGATATAATATACAATGGACATATCACACTTGCTGAGCCTTATTAAACTGAACTGAACACCAACTACAATTTGTTAAAGGTTGAAATCAGGATTGGAAAATGTGAAGAAAATTGTGCAGAGCGAGGATAGAACCGCCGAGTTTTTGATTAAGAGATTAATTTGATTAATTAAGAACCCTCTACCGCTTGCGCCACACCCCCGGAACTTTAGATTTCAACTAAGTTCAACCTTTCTGGTTGCTGATATTTAACAGATGTATTCAGTGAAGAGTTAAAGTGTCATTACCGAACTACACAACTCCTTCCCAAGCTTCTTGGCCTTCTTGCTTGGTTTTTCTCTGTGCTTCTTGCACAAGTTGTTGGTCCCTACAAAGCACAAATCATTTGATTAGCCAAACAGTAGCCAGCAGTCTGGGCATAAACATCACGTGCTGGCAAGGTCTAAAACAAAACAGTGCTCTGGGCTCCAGCTGAGACAGCTGCTTTGGAAAATCTAAACTTTTTGTTGTTAACGACAATTCTTATTAAGCATCTAATGATACTGATCATGATGATACGGTACTGGTACTTATGATGCTGGTAACTTAAGGTGGTGATTCCTTTTGGGCACATATTGTTTTTTGGCGGCGTAAATCAAGATGAAACTTCATGAAACTGTCCGAAATAAGTTCTTTTAGCGTTCTAAAATCCTCCGCGCAATCCCGATTCAAAAATTCGAGATTTCCGGTCAGAGTGGTTTTTCCCAATTTCTGAACGTTTGGCACCTGCTATAGAGTTAGGACCATACGTGTGCTTGGGGGGGGGGTTTTCACCCCCCAGACCTGAGCTCACCCCCCCCAGAGGGGTCCCTCACCCCCCCCCCAGAATCCGGATTTTTCCGGTAAAAAACCGGAAAAATCCGGTTTTTCGGCGGCCTTCGGCCGCCCTTCACCCCCCCCCCCCAGAACTTCCCCTCCTGCACATGTCTGGTTAGGACTATATTCGTTGGGAAGATCTCATTAAGCTTCACATTTTTGCTTTTTAAAGCAAGTTTCTAGCTTTTCTCTACCGTGAGATATAGCCGATTTTCTTGATTTGGTGTCGAAAACTTGTCATTTTTGCAGAAATCAAATAATCCAACATTTCTTGAACTACGCAAGTCGTAAGACCAAACTAAGGGCGTCTATGTGAAGGTCTCATAGGGGCAAATTATCCGACGCATGATCGTCTTCCAACTGCAATCCTGTAGGCTGCTATCATAAAAACTGTAGTTTTTGCAAAAACACGACCAATTTTTTCCAAAAATTGTGGAGCATTCAGCATGCAATCTGGAGGGCTGCTACTGAACACATCTGTTCTGCACAAATATACCCAGGGACGATTTTTTAGTTGCCCCGACTGCTGCTTTCTAGCTAAAGTAATCGCTTGACAAATTTGGAAAAAGTAGGCAAAATCAAGGTTACGCACACATTTCAGCTTATTTTTCTATAACGAAGAGCCATTTCACAATAAATAAAAAATCGTCCCCAGCTATTTGATGGAGGTATCGAATGATATAACCGATGTCTCTCGAAAAAATTTACTTGAGTCTGCAAAAATTCTGAAAAATTATAGTTCCTCTAAAATGTGTTAAAAATATTTTACAAAAGCAACATTAGGTTTGTGGCATGCATTAAAAAGAGAAAATGTCAAGCTACATTTTGATATAAAAATGGCTTCTTAACTCCCAAGTAATGAATGAGTAATAATGGTACAAACTTTATGTGACCAAAGGGAATCACCACCTTAAACATATTCCATGACAAAATTATTCTAACCCGATAGATTGACCACAACTTCTATGGGTTCCAACCATACGGCAGCTCTGACCCGTGCGATGACTACATTGGCACGAGGCCCAGATACGGCAATCCAATTTTCGCTGGGAACCCTTAGACGACAGAACACAGAATCGGAGGAAATCACAAATTTACGTGACATTCTAAATATAAAAACCAGATATTGATATTAATGCAGACGACAAAATTCTAGCCGCAGAAATCTATCCTTGAGTACCCACAATAGGTTAGCTCGTGAACGCTAAACTGATCGGGTGTGGATGACAATTGGTCAGTTAGCCTCAGCTTAGCGTGCACGAACTAACCCGTTTGCGGGGTGCACAAGGTTAGCTTTCTACGACGAGAATTTTGACGTATGCATAAGTATGCAACGCATTTTTCGGCTTGTAACTATTGCTCTCAATACAATGACAATTACGGAAGAACGGAGTGAAAGGAACTGGTAAAAGGAGAGGAGGATGTGACCAAAGTTTGAAAAAAACTCAAGTGAAATTTTAAAAAACTGAAACGAACGCTTGAACACTTTGGCATTGTTGTCTATGCTGGGGATATTTCCTTACCAAGACTATACAAAACTTGTTGCAACAGTAATTAACCGGTAGAGAAGCTGCGTAGATGTCATGTGAGCTGTTGCAAACAGGCTTCGAGATAAACAGTCAGAACCAGATATGCTAGGGGAGGCCACGCCCCCAAGATTCCGCGTTTTCCGATTTTTTTGGCAAAGGCCGGTTTTACGGTGACCTTCGGCCGTCGGTTCACCCACTCCCTCTAAACTTCGCCTCCCTCAGATGTATGCTCAGAACGAGTATTTGAATATGTATGTGTATGAAATATTGAAAGTGTTTTAAGCATATTTACATGACTTATTTGAAAGTTTCATTAATTGCACGTAGATAGAGAGTTGTGCAATAATTCTAAAGCAGCTACCACAGTTTCTGACATTTTCAATAAAATATCAATTCCAATGTTTTCGGACCTTTCTAAACAGCTTTTCGATTTTAGTACACACCTTTGAAGTTGTAACAATACAGTCTTGGTAATGAAATATCCTTTGAATTTCGACAACATTTTTTTCTGGTGAATGGTCCACCTGTTTCGTGCAAGTAAGAACGTTTTTTGCAACTTTATCCTAGTAGAGGGTGCTTCGCCAGCTATCCGCCACCTGCTCAGGCGCCCGGTAGCTCTCACCAAAAGCTGCCAACGTGGCTGAGTCACCTCTGCCGGTTTCCGGGACCTAACTCAAAAAAATTCCCTAAGGCAGCGGAGAAAAAATTTGTTAAAGCCTGCACTGCATCCGACCAATCTCCTAATCAAAAGTAAACATTAAACATTAAACAGTAAAGATTAGTTTAGAAAAAGGACTAAATAAAACAGTTAGTTTAGAAAAAAATCAGGTATGCAGTATGCATAGCACCGTGGAAAATTTGGCCAGCCGACCTACTACTACTTACCAGATGACTATGCATTCTGCAAACACATTAACTCAAATCGAAAACAATAGAGCACATGTCAAATTCATTGATATAGATACAATTAAGACAAACTGTCCGAGTCAATAAATTCGGCAAGCAAAAAATGTTGAGACAATGTAAAGTCGTACGTTGGCTAAAATGGCTGATTTAATCGTCAGTTATATGATGTCATAAATTGATTAACGGAATTATTGTTGATGCATTTTTACTTATTGAATCTAGGTCATAATAAAATTCATTGATGTCGTTATGGTCAAAAATCTCAACCATCAATAACTTATATGTTAATCCTACAGAAAATGGTACTGCAGCATACATAGCACCGTGGCATTTTGGCCAGCCGACCTATTACTGCCAGATGACTATGCACGCTGCAAACACATTTGCAAAAAATGTAAAAGAACTGCAGAAATTCATTGAAGTTAAAAATGGATGGTCGGTGCAGTTACAGTAGGTGCTAAAGAAAATCGAGTGGGGCATTAAAGAAATAAATGTTTCAATAATAGTGTCGCGTCAATTTGGTAAAGCACTGTAAAATTATCTATTCTAAATCATTTTCCCGCTTCCATTTCTTTTTGAAATACGACGGCTGCGGACCCCCCGACCCCGAATAAATTAAACTGGGCTAAGAGCAAAGGCAGTGCACAGGCATCTGTTGAATATGGATGTGTTCCCTGTACAAATTCATAATCATTTCATTATGTGCTAAACAAAACCAAACAGTGCACGTGCACACGTTTCAACATTTTTTGGCTTTTTTATTTTTATTTAACAACAAAAACAAACAAACAAAATGCTGCTCATGCACATCAGAGCTCTGCGTATTTTTTACTTTTTGTTTTTTAGAAAACAAACAAACAAAGAAAACAACAAAACAAAAAACAAAACGCTGTTTAGGGTGCTTCTCCTTTTTACACTGATCAAGAACAAAAATACAACAATTAAGTGTAACAATCCACAGTTGCCGACTATATCTAGAGCTATTTAACTTTCAATAAAATTTATTCTGGACCACGACAATTGAAGCTAGCTGTAGCTATAGTTTAGGCATTAGTTTAATTTAGTGTATGAAGCAGTCTGGAAACATAAGTAGGGGATTAGTGCTGAACTAATCCATTATTTCACTTTACTTGACAATCTGTTGGCTTTGAAAGAATTTCTTTCTAAGAAAGATCTAGGTTTGTAACGGAAATGCTAAAAGGTGCAAATCATTTAATGCTAGTCATGGCTAATGGTTTTAATGAAACTGATAGTTTTAGCTGACTAGAACTGTTTTCTTCCTCCCTTCATCCTCCTCAGTCACATTTACGTGCATTCAATCATTGGGAATGATTGGATATAGCTTTGGGGGCTGGCTATGGCTTTGAAGAACAGGTGAATCTCAAATTTAATAACGGAAATGCTATGTTTGAAGTATTTAATGCAAGACCTGGCTAATGGTTTTAATGAAACTGATAAGTTTAGCTGACTAGGTTTTCTCCCTCCCTCCAGCCTCCTCAGTACGCATGATGGATGACATAGGATTTTGGTAAACAACATATATATATATATATATATATATATTTGTACGACACATATTTACGACCTGAAACATGTGATATGACGACACATTTACGCACATATAGTTATATGGACAGTTGGATAACTAACCTTTTTGAGCTGGCCGGCCTCCTGAGGAAGCAATGAAGCTGGGGAAGGAAGGCAGGGCTGGCAGGAGGGAAGGAAGGAAGGTCAGGACGGAGAACAGGCAGGCAGGCAGGAAGGACTGATTCCTGTTGGCAAGGGCGGATTTTGGCTGATGTCACAGGGGAGTCCTGGGACCAGCGGAATGCGGGCAGTCACATTGAAAAACGTGTCACTGGGGAGTGACAGATAGTCTACAGGACAACGGCAGGGGTATGCTGAGTTCCTCTTTGGTTAATTATAGTTATCTAATGTAAAGGATTGTAGCTGTGGTATCCAGAAAGCGCTAAGATAAATCTTTTTTTAATAGTCATTGACAACTTAACTATTTTCCAATCTGTCATTAGGGAGTGACATCTGTCACTGGGGAGTGGCAGATTGCCTGAAAAGTATTATTGGACCAAAAATTCATCAAGGGGAAGCAAGGTCTCAAATAGTGTGAACTAAATTTGATCAAGCAGATGTCTAAAATTGAATACACGATGGTATGGTATCTGGTAATGTGTGGAGAAGTATGAATGTATGAGAATGATCCTGAAGCAGAATCTGTGAGAAACAATATCAAAACAGCTTTTAAAGGCATTTGGTCCGGCATTAGTCCTGCTATCCGCCACCTGCAGAGCCTTCCGCTGCCAACAGGGCAACAGGGCACCTCTGTCGGTTTCCGAGTCCTAGCTCAGCCCCAATCACATAATCTCAATCTCAAAGGAGATTTTCAAAAATTTACAGTTTGTTCCGCTTGGTTTAGAAATGTAAAAGCTAACAATATTTTAAGATTCAGTGACACAGAAAATTCGCTAAATCTTTACGCAAACATCACAAGGAGTTTCAAAGGCATGAATTGCGTAAATTTTGAAGTTCAGTCAATTTAATTCAACTTAACTGAAACTCACTACCACGGAGGAGGAAGGAAAAAATTAAAAAAGCCAGTGTATCTCAACAACTATGTGACAAGTCAGCCAGCTGACCTAATGTTGCCAACAGTTGATAGGAACAATAGTGAAGAGCAGGGGATGGCGGAATGGTCAAGTAGAATACAAATGTTCTAGGTCACTACGAGACTGAGCTAAATTTCAACTATATTTCGAACTGCTTCTGTCAATATAGATTTGAAAATTGTCTGAATTGAGAAAGTGTGTCCCGCCTTGCCCGAACACAAATGACTTAAAAAATATGGCCGTTTCAGTTATCGCTCTTTTTTGTTTTCGTTTTGTTTTTAGTTTTTATTTTTCTTCTTTTTATTTTTGCTATTTTTATCATTTTTGGACACTACTTATTAATCACCTTCACAGAAACAAAACCGACACAGAGAAACAATGAGAGGCTAAAGCTGAAGTGCTAGAACAAGAAGTACTAGAAGATTTTCTTTAATAAACCAAAATTCAACTTCAATTCATTGGAATTTAGAAATTCTGACACAACGTATTGTTTTTATTTGTTTCTCTATGGTGCTTAGTGTACAGCTTTAGCTCCTCACTGTTCTGCTAACAGCTTAGCACGGAGATCAGTCCACATCTGTCCCATCTTGTTTTTTACAGGAGCCTGACATAGTCGGAAAGCTCGCGAAAGAGCTTCCCGCAACCCCAGAAGCAATCTTTGGCAGCCTCCAAGAACATCTTCTTCTCAAAGATAGGAAGGCAGAGGATAGCTTTCAGCTCCGGGTTCTGGCAGAATTTGGCCTAGACGGCCTGCTGCAGGTAGAACTGCCGGTACTGTGCCCAAATTTCCTCTCGTTCCGGATGAGCTTTGGCTGCTTCGCTCCCGTGCCTTTTCATCTGAGTTGGAGATGTCATTTCCAACACGGCGGCAGCACGCTCGGAACCGTCGCAGAAGGAGACCTTCATCAGTACATGATACTGTTCCACGCAATTGAAGGTCTTATCATCAATGGAGATGGAACAGGGATAAAAGTTGCTGAATGGGGAAGTGCTCAGGAAAGCCACTCCGTCGGTGATACCTGATCCAGGCACCAACATCCCAAAACAGCTATTCACTGGTACTCCTCGTACACCGGACTGGAGGGCTTTGAGCTGTGCCCTGATACGCGCCCGGTTGGTCCCGATAAAGGAACCGAAGGAGACTGAGGAGAACAGACTGCTGTAGGTGAATGGGATGTGATCGTTGTCGCAGATCTCCCTAAAATTGGTGACAGCAAATCTAGCCCTCCCGCTTGCCACCAACGGTTTGGCCGCCTCAAAAAGTGCCTCCCTGCATCTGACCAGAGAAGCATAGCTCAGATGTAACCCGTCCCGGGTCCTTCTTCTGTACGCTCTGAAATAGAAAAAGCAGGACCAATTTATCACGGCACTTCTCAACATTCCCGATGCTTCGAAAAGTATCCTTCCAGGCATCCATGTTTATAGTATAGGGTTAATTTGGTAAGAACTGCACAGTGCACAACGTTGTATAGGTCCAAAACTGGCGTTCCCTGGTAGGGCTGCATCTCGAAGTGCCAGGTTTGCCCTGTTCTTCAGGAATTTGAAAAACGGGGCATGCCTCTCCTTGAAGGAATGGCGCAGAAAACGAACTGGACTTCAGGAAATGCTTGTGCCAGTTCCTTGCACTAAAACTAAATTAAGTCGACTCAGTTCAAGCTCTAATTCACAAATTGGGTACGACACCATGCTGCCCACGTGTGACTGAATCAATATTAAAGTAAAATGGCGAATAAAATTCTGCTTACCATTCCCTTCAGCTTAGATCCAAGTTTCTTCGAGTTGGGAATGGGTTGCTGGCGCCTCGTTTGCAAAGATTGTTGGTCCCTGAAAAAACTCATCACCTCAAGCATTATTAGTGTGCCCTCCCCCCACACATTCCAATCTGTAAACACTGGAATTATGTGTTCCCTTCTTGCTAAACACAACTATAGTGATCCAGGCTTATAAGGCAGTGAATATCCTACATCGTGAAAGTTTTCTGGTCTGCAAGCACAACAGCTACGTTGTACGGCTCCAGTACCAGGCTGGCATAAGCTCTTGCCACAATATCTTCTGACTTGGCACCTGGTAGGGCAACCACACGAAACTCTTGACTTTGTGAAACATCTAGAGATCTTAATAGCGAATCAGATAATGCACTTAGCTTGCGGCATTCTAGAATACAAGTTTCAGCTGTAGACCTTGTAAGGTTTCAAAAATTCTATCCCCCGATTTGATGGAGTAGGAGCAACAAATCTAAAACCAATATGCCAAGGTTTAGAAAATAAACTTTCAAAAATGCTCAATTAGAACCTTTAAAAACCGCTGAGTCTACCAATAAAACCTGACTGCAGTAGTGCATTTGCACCAGCGGAAATACCAAGGAAGATAGCCTTATATGCAGAGTATTTGCAACGGAGTATGGATTAGAATGAAATCTTGCAAAACGAAATAGATTCTGTCATCTCATTTTTTATGTTATGACATATTCACATTTTCGAATGAAAAGCTGAACTGAGCTATAGTGGCACATTCTAAGGTAGTGAAAGTAAGTAAGAACTTTTATTCACCTCCCATGCAGATTCACATGCAGGTCACCTCCCTCAGTCAGGTTAAATTGAAAGGCTCATATGTCATTGCAAAGTTTGGATTTTTCACTGGTGATTGGTCCGCTTTTTCATATTTGATGCGAAACTTGATGTGAAAAATATTATTCTAAAGCGCAGACAATTTCATGGAAGTTTGTCAGCCATCCGCCACCTGCTGAGGCGCCTGGTAGCTATCACCAGTTAGCTGCCGACAGGACAGAGTCGACCTTGCCGGTATCCGGGTCTTAACTCAAAAAATCCCTAACTCTAACACTATTTAGTGAAAACACTACTGCAACTTTATGATATTGTTGGGAGCATAAACTTGGCGCAGCAGCAGATATGCCAACGTGACATTTCAGCCAGCCGACCTAATACTGCCACACGACTCTATCTGCTGCCGGTACTTACAAATTGGGACAAAAGTTTGACACAAATGTTGTTGGAAACAAATTTAATTAATCTGATTATGTTGGTTTTCGCAATGCATTGGACGGCAAAATACCTAATGAATTGAAAGTCTAACTTAGAAAAGAAAAAATTGTGCAGCCGCAGATATGCCGACGTGACATTTCAGCCAGCAGACCTTATTGCCAGACGACTCTACCTGCTGCTAGCAATTGAAAGAAAATCAGTTGACATACATCTACAGAAATGCAAAAGAACTGCAGAAAGTCATTGAAGTGAAAAGTGGGTATCGGAATAGTTACAGTAGGTGCCATTCAAAATTGAGTGGGGCATTAAAGAAATAAATGCTTCAGTAACAGTGTCGCGTTAGTTTGGTAAAGAACTGTAAAATTATCCATTCTAAATCATATGCTCGCTTCCATTATTTTCAAATACGACGGCTGTGTCCCCCCCGACCCCGAATAAAACTGGTGTAAAGAATAGGTTGTTTGCCAGTGAACAAATGAATTTAAATTAAAAGAAGAGTTGCTAAGTTCGTGAGTGTGCGCATGTCAATCTCGTCCCTAACTCGCTCATTCCCTAAACAACTACAGCAGGCGCAATTGCAATCTAATAAGTACCGTGAGTTTACTTTTGTAAAATTTACGAAAACGATACAAAACTTCAAAAAATGTACACAACAAATTGAAACAAAACACTTTTTCACAAAAGAGGGGGTGTTACAAAGTGATAATAACAAAACATGAACAAACAAACCCAAAATGGCAAATATCAATCCAAATTGGGGGCCCCAGACCAATAACAACTTCCCCCAAGGT
Organism: Trissonchulus latispiculum; assembly: GCA_030248195.1. NCBI lineage: Eukaryota > Metazoa > Nematoda > Enoplea > Enoplida > Ironidae > Trissonchulus > Trissonchulus latispiculum. The sequence continues at coordinate 16,160 of JASAND010023718.1, read as the reverse complement.
GTATACGGAGAGAGAGAGCAATGGCGGACACCCGACCTTCTAGTAGAGAAGAAACTGTGAGACTAACTTTGCGCCCAATTTCAATGGCGGAACAATTTAGCTAAGGAACCGAGGTTCCTACACGAGAGTACAATTTTACATTTACCGTTGATAAAGGTAGCACTACATTTTAAGTAATTTTAAGTGAAAATCAAAGAGAATATCAGAAAATAGTTCACAGATTACCCCCTCTTTTGAAACGCGCGCCCTCGCCGCGGCCTCCAGGCAAAAGTAGTAGCGATTAAAAATGAGGGTTAGCCTACGTAACTTAGGTACTAGTAGAGGTAAAACGTCGTTTTAGAAAGCAGAAAGAATTAAAACTGTATCTCACTCGAGCCCCTGGCTTTGCCAAATTTTAGGGGTCTGTTTTCGAGACACGGGTAAAGCTACTTCGGCACGTGCTGGACAACACACAAACATTTAGAGTACATAGACTCAACACAGAAGACATAGAACCCTTCAGCCGCGACGGGAGCGCAGGTCTCAAAAGGGAGAGTAACCCAAAAATTTTGTAAAAAGCAACGGGGAAACTCTATGCAAAGATACCATACTACGGTAGCACTAATTCAAAGCTATACATTGTGGAAACTAGACAACTAGACCAGTAGAAAATATACTATAGTATACTATAAATGACTAAACAAAGAAATAAAAGTTTAAACCCCAGCTGTATATGAAGAATATGGTATATATATAGGTACTCCGGGAGAGGCTACACCGGAGGAAAATTTATAGAAATTTATGAGAAATTGCGCGAAAATAGCGAAAACAGACGCGTACCCAGTCCAGGGAAGCCTCCCCCGGAGTATACATGTTATGCACGAATCTGATTAAATGCCAATATAAAGCTGCATAAAATAAAGCACACATAGAAATTTAGCTGCACCGACAAAAAATGGCAAAAATATAGGGCATAGATGGCAGTAACAAAATTATGCATAGTAAACCCGCGGTACAACGAACAGTAGTAAAAACAAAAACAAAACAGTGAGAAAAAGAGAGTAATATACGACATATATAGGACGGACAAGCCGAACTAGAGGGCACCCAAATAGAAAATCTCGAAAGAAGTAGAAAGTTTTCAAAGGTCAATAGAATTTGAAAAGGTGATAAGCAAACGAAAACCCCAAGAAGTAGAAACCCAAATCAGTTTCTGTGAAGAAACTGTGAGACTAACTTTGCGCCCAATTTCAATGGCGGAACAATTTAGCTAAGGAACCGAGGTTCCTACACGAGAGTACAATTTTACATTTACCGTTCATAAAGGTAGCACTACATTTTAAGTAATTTTACGTGAAAATCAAAGAGAATATCAGAAAATAGTTCACACTGGGCTAAGAGCAAAGGCAGTGCACAGGCATCTGTCAAATCTGGGTGTTCCCTATGCTATTTTTTATGATTTTGTAATATTTTTCATAATCAGCTAAACAAAAACAAGCAGCGCTCGTGCGCACAACGTGCTTCAACATTTTTTATTTTCTATTAAACAACAAACAAACAAACAAACAAAACTCATGCTAAAAAACTAAAACAGTGCTACTGGTCTGTTTTCGATTACATGCAAGCTCGGTTTTTTATCCTTTTTCTTCTTCTAGGATTAGATTTTATATTCAAACAGTAATACTAGGGACTTCAATTTAAAATACTTCAAAAAGCGTAGACTGGTCGATATTCGCCTACATAAACGAACTCGAACCAGCACCTTAAAGTAGATAAAAAGTTAAGAGTGTATAATGCGTATTTTCGTGTCCCATTCAACTCTTGCTAAGCGGACAGTTTTTACTAGTAAAAAGTGGCCTACTTGCGAAAATTGTAACCCTATCAATTTTTTGTCCCTAATTGGACACATTAATATCCGAAGAAAACTTTAGCGGACACATTTTCCTAGGAAAAATGGCCTCCTTGCGAAATTGCTAGCACTTTTAATTTTTGTTAATTGGCCAAAGTTTCCAAAAAACTTTTCCTCAACGCCATTTTCACAACTGATTACTGAGATTATGTGATTATGTCCTTTCTAGCATGTTTGCTGCCTCAAACTTCTAGCAATTTTTATGTCAAACAATTAGTATGTATACAATATCGTTGTGTATTGCATTAACTTCATTCATGGCCCATATCTTTAAGATAAGGGCCATGAATGAAGTTAATTCAATACGCAACGATATTGTTTTGCTGGAAAATAAAAAGTCGTTTGCAAGTTTTCAAGCCGGTTTTAGGTTAGTGATCTGGCTGGGCTAGGTACTGTCCTCAAAAATAAAATGAAGCAAGACGAGCAAGCAATAAGTACAGTTTACGTGTAGGTAGGCAGGCAGTGTTTGAAATTTTCCGTTTCTGTATAAGCTGTACGAAAATAATAAAAGAAATCAAAACTTGAATGTTCACAGAAGCAAACAGGGGCCGTATAAACAATTTAAATGTATGGAAAATTGGGCTCAGTTTTTTGTAAAGGTATAATTTTAATTTCTGAGGTCTCTATGAAACCCATTCGATTGATACTGCAGGTCTGCAGTAGCTCTATATACGTTAGCAAGATCTGACGAGAAGTAGAGCAAGCAAGAGGAGTGTTTTTGTAAAAAAATAGAAAACCCAAATACTTTTGTAGTGCATAGCATCAAACCTAGACTCAGTATTTAGTAATAAGTATTAAATCAGATTAATCAATCCAAAACTTGGTTTTTTAGAGCTTAGCTGAGCTTAAATGCTCACATTCGACTACAGTGAATGTAGTGTGAATGTAGTTGGGATCTGTGTCAATGCCGTGGGAATCTATGTAGCTTTTGCAGATAATCTAAGTTACTTCTTGTCGTAATCGTAATTATAAAAAGGAAATCAAAAGTTGAATGTGCCCAGTAGTAAACAGGGACCGTATAAACAATTTAAATAGATGGGAAATTGGGCACAGGTTTTTAAACGGGCTAATTTTAATTTATGAAGTCTCCATGAAACCCATTACATTGATGCTGCAGGTCTGCAGTAGTTACATATACGTTAGAAAGATCAGAAGGGAAGATGAGGGAAAACACTGTGGTTTTGTACTAAAAGTTTTAAAGATTTCGGAGTTTAGAATTGCATTTCCATTTGCATTGAAGTTTATAAAAAGGTTTACATGTTTTAAATTACATTTTTAGTTGAATAAACATTCATTTCCCATGAAATATAATTGCTCCCTTTTAAATTTACCGCTCGTTCTATAAACAGCTAGATAATGAGAATCTATGTTGAATCTAGTTAGTATCTATGTTGAACCAAGCTAATGGACAATTTAGTCTGGGAATGTAAGTTAGCCGCCAACGTACATTCTGAGAATGTTCGTTAAAAACCGGCTGACATTCTCAGAATGTTCGTTGGCGGCTAACTTACATTCACAAGAAAGTGAGGTGAATGTAATTTTGTCGCCAACGAACATTCTGAGAAAGTAGTTAAATAATGAACTACATTCCTATTGCATTCGAAGAATCTAGTTACTGATGAAAAATGAATTATTTGAAAGACGCATTAGGGGGTCCTAGAATTGTTGATAAAAGGCCTGTACGAAAGCACCCCCTCGTCCAACGTGTCGGCAGTGTCTGAGAGTGGAGTGCCGTCCATGCAGACTTATTTCCCAGAGAGTGAATCGCGGAAAAATAAAATAGGGGAGTTTTCATGTTCTGATTCGTAGAGCTGCCGCCCTTCTTCCGGCATGATCCTACCCTCGTAACTGCAAACTATAGCAATGTTCACAAAAAAACAAAAATCGAATTTTTGCTGGCAATTTCGCAAATGAAGTCCGATCGAAAAACGTAGAACGGTAGTGATACCCTGTAAACATGGTCCAAATTTCATGTCGGTAGCCCTTGTGTAGCGTAAAGCAATAAAAAAGTTTTGTGATTTTTTTGGAAACGAATTCACAAAAAAATCACTTGTTCACAAAAAGTCACCCCTAAAAGTTCAGCACAGTACGTAATAATATTGAAACTAAGTGCAGAAATAACAACACAACGTCTGTTACCTTAATTTAGGTTGGGTTTCTGCGTCTTTCTCCACTTGACTGAACTTCTGGACTTTCCTGAACCACCAAAATCACCGGCACCATAAGAAAACCACTGAGTCCCTGGCGCCCCCCCCCCACCAAATGTCTTTATATACCTTCCCAACCCCTGCACCGGCTTCTTAAAGCCGGGCAGAGTCCAGTGGGCCGTCTTCGCTCCCACAGGACAGCCCCCAACCTCGCGCTGTAGGTCCTTCACGGCGGTGAAAGCTGTCTTCGCCGTTTCGTACTGCGGGACCCTCCAATGCACTTGCTGTAAATATTCCACCTCCAGAGGACCGTAAATGACATCCCAGATATAGAAAGTGTCCAAATCCTTTTCATGGCGGGATAGATATGCCTTGTGTATGTCCGCAGCTTTGAGCTGACGGCCCATGTTCCCAAATTTGTGGAGGGATTTCAAGCTTTGAACGAAGGTTTGTGCCGAGTCATAGGAAAGTTCGGGGCCGCGGATCTTCGTCCTGTCTAACAGCTCTTTGATCAAGAACTCTCGGCGTGCCTTGGTGATCTGATAGCGCCACCTATCCTGAATTTTGGCAATCTCTTCAGACGACAGCAGTTTCACTCTTTATAGCCTCGCGAAGCTCTTTGGCCCCTATAGCGTTTGGCCCTAGAGGTTCGACCGGGAATTTGCGGTTTACAACGTCCACTATATCTTGTTGCTGAGTGGTGGCCATCAGACGGCCCTCAGTCGAAGGTGAGCAGCTGGTAGAAGACAAAGAACTGGGAATCGGCTTGCCCAGAACTTTGTCAATTTCTTTGTGGACTTTCTTAAACCGTTTCGCATGGACTTCTGGCCTGGGCTGGGCTCCTTGTACTCTTTGCGCGCAGTGGCCTCCTGTTGTTGCAGCTTATCATTCACCAGTCTCTGGGCCTCACCCTTCAAATCACCTTCGCTGAAATTTTCCATACAATGCCGAACGCTGTTGCAGCTGATGTTCTGGTAGCCTTCAGGCGGCTTCTCCCCATACGCCTTTAGAAACCTGTCGATCTGGACGGCGACGCAACACTCGTAGCCGGCACTGTTCAGAAAGAACTTCTGGATGCTGTTTCCAGTTTTTGCTGCCAGATATGGTAGTTATGCCGATAAAGATCGTACAGCGGCAGTTCTTCCTTGGTCAAGGTGATGGCAGTAGGGCCGTGGTTACGCAACTTATTGTTGGCGCACATAATGGTCATAAGCCTCATATCCTTCAGCTCGCAACCATTTGGGAAACGATGATTCGGACTGTTCCGACAGAAATCATACTCCAGAAGGAGCACATTGTCGCCTACGTCGTTTCTCTGGAAGCAGCCAAGAACGACGTAGCTGTCGCAGTACCGTAATGGCTTCCTTCTCAAGAATTTGGTTAGTCACCGGCAACAGCAAATTTTCAGACTCACAGCCGTACTTTTGGAGAATTTCTGCCCTCCATGCCAACACACCTGGAGTACGCATCTGATGCCGTACCATTTCAAAAGGTGATTGTCTTGAGAGCAGTGCCCATGGTCTTAGCAACCTGTCTCCCCGCTTTCTGATCCCTCAGTATTTTGTTAGACTTTCTCTTGTATACCGGTAGCTCCTCCCTGCTGCTGTTGGCCAACTTGCGAAGCTTCTGTTTTGGATCATTTTTCAGACTCGAAATTTTATCCGACAAAAGAAACCGAATCAGTTCTTGGTAAGCTTTAAGTAGGCCTGAATCGACTCCTCACGCATACCTGTATTTTGAAGACTAGATATAAAACTCGTAAAGCTAGGATAGTCCAGAGCAGAAACAGGGTCGGGACGCGAGTCACTTGTTGTCTCCGGTTTATGACATTTCTGCATATAGAGCCACATACGACTCATGTTCTCAAACGTACGGATTCCCCTGCCCTTTTCTTGGTTTTTCCCTGTGAGGTTTCTGCAGTGCACATACAGTCTACCTAAGAAGTCACCCTCCTTGAACTGCTCTGCTAGCTCGGCTCTCCATGTGGAGTCTGCCCATATGCTTTTGCATGCTTTCATACCTAGTTTAACCTTGGGATCATTCTTCCAGTTAAGCGAAGAATCGTCCCTTGCTTAGCCATTTCGGCGACGGTACCATGCATACTTTTTGGTGCCCGCAATTTGGTCCTTGTAGGCATACAAAGCAGCTTGGCTTACATCGGAGGCTTCAGCTGCCACGGAAGGACCAGCAATTCCAGCATTGAAAGGACCTGCAGTGTCCGACGGTCCAACATCTTCCTCACTCAACTCACTGCCATTTTCGCTCTCCGAGCTGTGATAGCTGACACTGGACGGACTGGATACGAATCCAAGTTCGGAGGCTGACCCTCTGCTGCTGGCAGAAGGTAAGGACTAACTGATTCAACAAGAGTAGCCGATGTGGAAGGTTGCTGGTCCTGAGTGGAGTGATGTCGGAAGTCTTCGGCGGGGGTGCGTAAACCTTTTCTGCGTTTGTAGGTAGCCTAGAAGGAGAAAAACTGGCTTTGGAAAACTCGGAAGATGACGAAGAACTGCTCGGAGACTGATTCCGATTCCTCCTGGTCTTTTCCAGAAAATCTTTGGGTTCCACACCGTATTCATCGTCTTCCGAGCTGACTTCTTCTTCTTGCTCGTCCAATAGATCGCTTTGTTATGCAGCATGTGCCTGACTTACCTCTTTCGCAGGCTTAGGGCGCAGTCTGCAGGCAATAGGCCTGGGATCAGAGGCTGATCTTGGTCTGGCAGGACATTGCACCTCCTGCCTGATATCGTCGACAGCTCCATGCAATGAGGACTCCCTGCTTTGCCTGGGAACAACGACAGAAGCACTCAGCTGGCTTGACGGTCCCTCAGCTGGTGGCTCTATCGCTACTATACCCTGATCCAGGTCAAGAAGGGATCCACGGGAGGATGCCCGGTCGAAGCCTTGTAGTGGCTGGGGAAACGCTGCAGGAGCTAGCGGCTCCTCCACTGCTTCATCTACAACCTCATTGTTTACACTTTCCAAAACCTGTGCTGTTTCCGGAAACTTAAACACCTCCGTGTCAGCTTCCCGTCTTGCGTTTGCTATATTAACAACACGCTCTCGGAGACCATTAGCGTTATAGCTAAATTAGAGCTCCGGTTGAGCATCTGGAATGACACCAACCCCTAGATCATTCAGAACGTCTGCCAACCCCTGGAAAGTAATCAGATTGTCAAAGATTCTAGCCTGCACTGACTCCACCAGTTCGGGCATACGAATGGATGCAGCTGGTGCCTGTTCCGGGGGACCAGTCCTTACCTGCTGCGCAAAGCCTTCCACAGCATGGTTTGTGTACGCTTTGCAGCGCTTCACCTTTGTTTGCCAACTCGCTCAATATCTGCCTAGTCTTCAACACTTTGATACCGTGTGGCTTACTCTTCACATTCACAGATTGGTCGTTGTCTGTTTACAAATGTAGCAGACGAAATTGGTTCGTTCGCCACTGCTGCCAACAATCTGTTGCATGGAATCACTCAAGGGGTACAACTCAACAGGATCCGTTTCACGCCTACGGGGTCTCCTGTGAGTAGGCGGCTCCTGTTCACTGTCTCCTTCAAAACCACAACCGACATCCACATGCGGAGGTATAATTCCAATATCTAAATTGGCACCCTCTGCGTATTCTCCTTCGAGATGAGGATCATCTGCCGGTTCCTCAAGAGAATTCGGAGTGCTCCACAGAATCCTCCCCTCCACGCTGCCTTGAGTATGCCTGCTTCTGCTGTAACTGCTTTCGAGCGTTGAGGTAACTCACCCTCCCCAATAGCGAGATCATTTTCGACCACTGCATTAGGATTTTCTGGCAAGTTCTATACTGGTGGGGCTGCAGCGGCGGTGCCAAGACTTTCTCTGCCTCTGTCTGTTGCGAAGACATGGCAGACATAGGGCGCATTTCGTCCTCAATGCAGCTGATTTTCTATGCTGCTGGTCGTCAGGTCAGCGTTGGAATTGGGTACCGAAGCTTTTTCCGCCGTTGAATGCACGGGACCCTCAGCGCCTCTACTTCTAATTTACGTGTAGGGGTTGAAATGATTTCTGAGACAACAAATTTTGGAAACTATACAAATTGTAAATTATGAAAATTTTACACACTGTACAAAGGTCAAAGGTCAAAGGCCAATATCCAATATTTATTACGTAGATTTCCTTGCCTCCGAAAAATAGAAGTTATGTTGAACTGAACAGACGTATTAGGAAATTTGAAAATGAAATTAATTTGCGCCATAATTTTGACTATTTATATACCTGCTTTGAGACATTTGACTCCATGAATTTTTGAAATTTAGTTTGGTGATTGTGTCTTTGTGATGTGAATTTTGAATTATTTTGATTAATGAAACCGTTTTTCAATTTATATTATTTTAGAATTGTTGATTTAATTTGACACAAAATGTGACAGATGATTATTGAAAATTTGTAATTTTGCAAGAATACGTAAACATTTTTAGTAATTCCCATTACCGTTATTTTTACATGAGAGATAAACATTTTCATAACTGCTCCCTTTCCTTTCCTAAACTTTTGCATCAGCGCTACAGTATGACTTTTATCTGACGCGTTTGAAAGGGGCGGAGTTTAGTAATTTAGTAACAGATTGAGACTTCGGTTCAGCCAATAGAATTTTGTGGTCCAGTTCAGATGTGGCTGGCCCAAGTCAGAATAAAGCTAGCATTTCACCTGTACATTAACACACATTCAAGAAAGGTCGCGTGTGTTTAAGAGGTCCGCATGGTGTCTGTCTAAAAAGCTGAAGCGGAAACGGAAACGAAAGCGGAAATTGGGTCTAAAAAGCGGAAATAAAAACGGAAACACAGTCTAAAATGTGGAAACGGAATTTAGACTAAAAAGCGAAAACAAACACTTCTAAAATGTGGAAATGGGAAAATGGTATAAAAAGTGGAAGCGGAAACGTGAGCATAGAGATATTTCCGACCAGATATTTCCCTCACTAGGCGGCGTTGTGTCAAAGTTCGAGCATCCAATTAAAAACTTAAATCGCTGGCATTCTGCTAGCAGCTTGTTAAGCATAAAGCTTGTATTTTTGATTTAAAGAAGAAATAGGAAATTTCCTGTAAAATAAATATATTATATTTTGAAAATATTCGGAGAAAAATGCCCCTAGTTAAACTAATGTTTTGAACGTTACATGGCGAGATAATCTTATTAAATTAAATTATTTTTTAAAAAATACGTAGGACTTAATCAAAAAATATCAGAAATGAAGGTGAAATTGGAAAATTTTAATTTCCTTTGACATGTAAAAAATTTATTGCGAGATACTGAATCAATCAATGAACTAAAGTCTGCCCAAAAATTCTTGGAATCGAACTGTGAGCGCTTGTCCTGAGTTAACCTTTGAAATTAGTCAATATAAAGTATATATTTCTAGAAACCTCAGGAGGAGGAGAATCCGGTAAAACCATCATATCCGGTCTACATGCGGTTACCGGATGCCAAATCGATAAAAACGCTTCAGATTCGGAAAGAGAATTCTAATTGATTCATACTCTAGCATATGGGTCCTTGGCCCAAGACATCTCCGAAAATCCAGTCACATCCGGTCTATGTCCGGTAACCGGATGTCTAGGTCATAAAACCTGTACAGCAAGATGGGTAGGTCGTACAGTTTCGCTGATTGAATTTTTAGATTCAGCGGGTCGAAATTACTCTATATACGAAGTTTTGTCCAATTTGGACCAAAATTGCGTGAGTTATGGTCGTATCCGGTGCGAAAAAAACCGGAAAAATCGCTTTTTCCGGTCTGGTGCTCTGAATCGCGGATAAAAAATGTTAGTTTTTGGCACAATGAATATTTGGGAGGCTACTTTCATTTTACCGGTGTCAAAGTAATCGAATATCCGGTCGATTTCCGGTTCTGAGCTTTGAAATTTGAGATTTCATGGGCTATTATCTCAGTATCCGGTTGGTCCGGAAGTCAAATTATTTCATTAAAATGACACTTTGTCCATCCCTAACAAGCATCAACGTCAAATTACTTCATATCTGCTGTAATTCTTGAATGATAGCGTTTTAAAAACGTGCTGATTTTGCTTGTTTTGTATAATTGTTAAACCGGATATGCGATTTGATCCCATACGCTTAGCTTTGTCGCACGCAATATAACTTATTTTTGAACCATTTTTAAAACGCTATCATTCAAGAATTACAGCAGATATGAAGTAATTTGAGGTTGATTCTTGTTAGGGATAGACAAAATGTCATTTTAATGAAATAATTTGACTTCCGGACCAACCGGATACTGAGATAATAGCCCATGAAATCTCAAATTTCAAAGCTCAGAACCGGAAATCGACCGGATATTCGATTACTTTGACACCGGTAAAATGAAAGCAGCCTCCCAAATATTCATTGTGCCAAAAACTAACATTTTTTATCCGCGATTCCGAGCACCAGACCGGAAAAACCGATTTTCCCGGTTTTTTTCGCACCGGATACGACCATAAATCACGCAATTTTCGTCCAAATTGGACAAAACTTCGTATATAGACTAATTTCGACCCGCTGAATCTAAAAATTCAATCAGCGAAACTGTAAGACCTACCCATCTTGCTGTACAGTTTTTGTGACCTAGACATCCGGTTACCGTTCATAGACCGGATGTGACCGGATTTTCGGAGATGTCTTGGGCCAAGGACCCATATGCTAGAGTATGAATCAATTAGAATTCTCTTTCCGAATCTGAGCGTTTTTATCGATTTGGCATCCGGTAACCGGATATAGACCGGATATGATGGTTTTACCGGATTCTTCTCCTCCTGAGATTTCTATATAGATTAGTTTCTATACATTATATAGACTAACTTCAAAGGTTAACTCAGGACAAGCGCTCACAGTTCGGTTCCAAGAATTTTTGGTCAGACTTTAGTTTAGTTTGAATGAAATCGGTTATCCCAACTTGTAAAAGTTTATCCCAACTGGCCTTTTAAGGGCAACCATTTCCAAATGTTGCCATAAAAGGGCTGTTGGGATAATGAATAAGTAAACTGAAAGCTGCCACCGAAGTAACGCTGCATTAGTAATTACTGGAACGCAATCTGAAATACGCATTTATGATCCAAAAATGCAGAGAAGTGTTTAGCTCTACCAGTTTTGTCATATACAGTAACTCTAAACTGAATAATCTTTTATTTTTATTCTTTTATTGAATTACTATTTTATTATTTATTAAATATTTCAAGATATAGGAATTAGTTTTTTGCATTTGATTTTTGATTCCGCAAACTAGGCCGTAATTCGATTTATGAATTCACATTTTGGACCTCGTTTCGCTTGGTGTTACTCTTTTTAGACCCTGAATCCGTTTCCACCAATTAGACCAGTTTTCCGTTTCCGAATCCGCTTTTTAGACATTGCTTCCGCTTTTATTTGTTTTTAGACCCCGATTCCGTTTCCGTTTCCGCTTCCGCTTTTTAGACGGACCTGTCAGCATGTCTACAAAATCAATTCACTATGTTTAACACACTGACCCTTGTCCACTTCTTTGCGCAATGCCCATGTCACACTTTAAACTGTGCGTATAAAGGAAACAGCGTGTACACAAATGCTTAATGCTTAATGCCTAATTATGTAATGGTGGGCCATATAAACATTGGGGGCCGTAGACCAACCTAAGGGCTTTGCCTAAAAATACTGTAGGAAAGATTAATAATTGTGCAATTGTGGGCTGTATGAAAGCACGCTATGAACAATGTACGTACAAAGTCTTTGCTAAGTTTAATTGGTGGTTTATGCGTAAAGTGTGCACTTATGATTGATAGAAATAGGCTCTATAAACTATTTACGTCTGAAGCCTGTAGCTGTAATAATCCAAGAATTAGGTTTATTCATGCAACTATTGGCTAGGGACCTCATAAGTTAAGAGTTGGTTGCCTAACGAAGGATCTGAGAAATGATCTTTTGTGCCTTAAGGCGAGTTGTCCGTTATTGTGCTATTAATCGATTCGGTGCTATCTTGCTATCTGTGAATGCGAAACGGTTTAATTTACAGTCCCGCAAGCTTCATCTGTCTCTCAGTCAACGGGTGACCCTGGTCTAATTCCGCTTTCAAGTCTATCCCTGATTTGCATATAGCAGACATTTAGGCATTCGCAAATGTTAATAACCAATACACATTACCAACACTTGTACACGTCCACACCCTACTGTTCATCAAGCACTAACTACCATTTTGAATTTTGGTTAGCTGTACAACTTTATGAATAATTTTGGAAAGATACAAAATTTTGGTAGATGATACTAAAAAACAACAATATTAAACTAGCAAAAACTGGTAAGGACAAATAACAGTAAGTCAATTAATAGGAAAGTGAGCATTCCCCGCAAAACAGCTAACTTAATTAGTTTGAGATAGATTAGCCTTTTTGAACCTAATGATTTTTAAAACAGACCTAAAGATGTAAATAGCACATCGTTACACAACAGTGAATTTTAGACCGTAGTAGCTTTTTTACAAGAATGGCCGGCACAAACCCGAGTTGCCGGCTGTCGGGAAATTAGTTGCTACTAAATTAGCTCAATAGTCTAAGGGTACTATTTTAAGGACTCTCTAGCTCAAGCTCTGGGAGGGGTATCCTATCAAATTCCCATTTACTGCAAAGCCCGAAATTGGGCACGAGGCAACTATTACAAAAATTACATTATAATATTACAAAAAGAAACAAGGAATATTAAACAACAATATTAAATTAAGGCCAAAAAAGGCCGTTTTTTCTGAAAAATCCCTAATTTTTTTGTCCAATAGTTAGTATTTGTGGCCGGGCATAATACTCCTATACGTCCCTTAAGTTGTGTAGTGTTTGCGGTTTTGCTCAAGCTTCCTTTCTGACCTGTGTGGGTCACAAAGGTCCCTAACTCGCGGCCTATTGAGTGGGAGTAGTGCACTGGAGGTTCTCCGGCTGTAACGCCAGCACACCAGGGGAATGCACTAAGAGAAAGGAGGAGAAACCGACCGCTTTCGGTCGCAGTCAGGGAAAGACTGACTCAGTTTTAGAATTTTGCGACCAAGCTGACAGGTCACTGACCACTTGTTGACAGCTTGAAAGGAGTTTCTCTTTGAATTTGAAGCGAAGTTTCTAGAAATTTCTAGAAACTTCTAGAAGCTTTCTATCTTTAACATTGTCGAATCCAGCACTTTTTAACCTGGTGCTCAATTGGGGGCCATCGTTAATGATACTAGCGAAATAAAGCCCCCAACTGGCCGGGTTTTTGATGAATACCTCAAGCGGTTTTGGGACAAACTTCATAAAATTTTAGGTTTACATGTAAGGATAACCAAAGGGGAACATCCTTTATTAAATTTTCAATTTTATAATTCTTGAAAATAGGCTTAAAAATAGGTCATATCTAGGCCTATAAAGCGAACTTTATTTAAAGTTCCATTTTTCATGTTGCTACCAACTCCTTTATTATATTTTCTTTATTTTCAGGAACTCTCAGAACTGAGTTCAACTTCTGAAGTACCGACACGTGGACCATAGTGGAGAAGTACGCACGTTTGCGCACCTATGGTGTAAAGAAACATGTAGAAGAGGTGTGTACTAACTCGTCGCTCAACTCAGTCCAGCAAGAGCTAGCTAGTGACACCAAGAGTACATTATGTACTCTTAGTGACACGAGTAACATAGAATATGAATGGCCATTGCATAAGCCAACGCTGTGGGAAGAGTGTCTGGGGAAGATCAAAAGAGGCCGCAAGTCCAAAAATTGACAATAACCTTTTGAGTGAGAGATTTGTACAACCTTATTATAACTTTCATAAAAACAATATTCACGTTTGGGAACTCATTTTTGGGAGTTAGAAGCTGGGAATTGCATTTTTAGAATCAGCGTAAACGTGCAAAGAGTTGAGCCTACCTTGTACTTTTACCAAATTTGGTGCGCACACTTATTTTAAGACATAAAACCACTATAATGCGTACCTACGACCTATATACCCTGCCTAGATACCTAGAATAGTCGACAGTTAGTGCGGGACATGATTTTTTGGTTTCCTTCCGTACGGCTATTACTGCTGTTAATAGTTTGTTTGGCTGCCTTAAATTAAGTTATACCTCTAAGTGGAACATTTTTTAGTTTAATTGGCAATTAGCGGCGAAGTTCTAATAAGAAGAGTACCGACTCTTCAAAAGTTCTACCGCATTGATATGCTTTTTGCTAGTTATAGGAAATCTTCTCTTTCACTGGACTATTTCGAGTGCGGCGATTACATTCTCTCCATTTATGTTTTAGCTTGAGTCTTACGCCTCGTCCCCTTAGTTAAATGTGGAAACGTTGATTGGTCTAGCAACTGGTCAATAACGGCCAAAAACGACAATTAATCGCTAATAATTCCTTAATTTAGCTTAATATGGCCAATTGTATTTTTTATTACTTTTTCTTTAATTTTGATTTTTAGATTTAACCTTTCCCATTACACAAGTTTGTGTCGTGAATATCTCCGCTGAGGGGGGCGACAGGGTCGGGGTCAACCAGGGTTTTTGGTTTTCGGATTTTTTCAACCTTGCGTTGCGTCCCGTTAAGAAATTTAGCGACCAGGCAGAATTCTTGTTTTAGCGTGTTTTTAGTGCAAAAATAGTTTTATTTATGAAAATTTCGATAATTTCTTTAGTGCAAAGCTATTTCGACTATTTAGAAAGCTGATGCTGCTTAACTGTAATGCACGATTACAGGATTACCTACCTAGAATAACAGATGCGTCCAACATACACGGGGGGGGGGTGGGGGGGTGCGGAGCCCCCCAGAAGTTGAAGAATTTTTGAAATTACAGAATAATCCGTAATGGAAATGTTTAAAAAGATTTTATTTGGCGTCTGCTGCAGAACTTAGTAATTTTCGATATATATATATTATTGACACACATTATTCCGATATTCATTGCGTCCAGACGCACATCTGGACGCAAAAAGCCCTGGGGTCAACTGCTCCCTTGGGTCAGTCTGTGTGGAGATTTCCGGAGATTCTGTCTAGCAGATTTTCGCGGCGGCTGCAGCTGTATTCCGATAGTAAGCGATGGCAACACTGCACTTATAAATATCGAGTTTGAACTATGAGTGAGCGCTAAATTCACGACGGTAGCGAAAAGGTTATTTTCGCTCCGCGCACTACGATTTGGTAGCTTTGAGCACAAAATCTTGGCACTTGCTGAAGTGGCGGATGAGTTCCGCAATAAATACAGAAATGTAATTTTCGCAGTCTCCGTTTTGGTAAGAACATAAGAGCTACACGAATACTGGACTACATTTCTAACAGCTGTAATTCAGCTATAGTTTATTTTTACCATTTATTTTGGTTTATAAAATATGTAACTGCTTTACTCATTTCTTGCATTGTTTTTGTTGGCTTACATGATAGGTGTACGTGTACAATGGGTTGGGGAGGTTATAACTAGCCAATCCTTGGGGTGGGGTGGGGTTACATTATACAGTATCCCCTGTACCCCTCCCTACCTAAGTGCAGTTAGCACCCACCTTCTGCACCCACCAAGTTAAACTTGATAGTGCTAGGTCTGATTTTTGGTGTGCGGATAGTGCTCGAAGAGTGCTATGCAGTGCTAATAGTGCTAGCCTCGAAACCCTTTCTATCGTTCTGTATAAGCGCTCAAAGTTTGGGGTCCGAAACTTTAAATGGTTGTAGAAAACGATGGAGAGGGTTTAGAGCCTAGCACTATCAGCACCAAATAGCACTATTCGAGCACTAACTATACACCAAAAATTAGACTCAGCACTTTCAAATTTAACTTGGTGGGTGCAGAAGGGTAGGTGCTAAGTGCACCCAGCTCCCCTCCCTCCTTTCCCCAAATTTTTGACATATATACGGCTCGGCTTTCGGTTAACCCATCACCTTTTTTGACCCAAAAAGTTAGCTAAATTTGGCTAAAATGATGATTTCTTTGAAATATTTCTTAAATGTTGGCTTTAAATTTAGGGATCGACCGGATATCCGGATCCGAATCCTGAGGAGATGCAGATGCAGATGCAGATCCGGATCCGGCAGAAAACCCAGCCGGATCCGGATCTTTTTTGCAGTTAACGAACCAAGGAAATTTATTACTGAAACATGAAACTTAAGTCTAAATGCCTGGCTGGAGTGCTGTAACAAACAAA
>JASAND010023716.1:0-17069 GCA_030248195.1 Trissonchulus latispiculum | reverse complement strand
ACACAGGTGAGTCCGGGCGTGGGTCAATGCAGAATTCATTCGCTGACCATTATTGTTTCAAACATTTGGGAAGCTGCACTAGGTCAGTAAGACACGGAACTTTACATCACCACGATTGCGACAGCGAGCCTGCGACTGTATTTCTTGTAATTTCATAATTCGGTGGATGGACACTAAGGAAAGTAAATAAGGAAATGCAACTAGACCACAAACAATTAAACGGAACTAAATACACATTTTTTCGCTGAGGATATGTTCTAGAATTTTTCTGCCTGAAGTTCACTGTGCAATGGAGTGTGGAGCAGAACTATAGCGTCAGCACAGCTTAATTAAAGTCTTCCCTCAATCATTAGTGTTTTTGTGTCATTCCTGCTCTGCTAATAATTCCTTTGATGGGTAATCTTATTGCTAATTAACTCAAACAGAAATATTTAATTGTAAGCCACCTATAAGTAGGGTTGCGAAGGGGCCGTGTAACGGGGCCGGGTCCGGCCCGGAACCTTCGACTTTGGGGCACGACCCCGGCGGCTCTGTGAACTTCGGTTACCCTGTCTAGCCGTCTCAATGTGTGTAACATAATTTGTTACATATTTTCTTTTTGTGCATATGGATATTTCTTGGAGTAGTTCACCACATTTCTCTTTTATGTGAAGTTGTGTAATAATTTTTGAATATTTTCAAATCTACTTAAATTTACTTTGATGTGCTGGCTGTTGTCTTGTCAAAGCCAGTTTGAGTCAAATTCTTCAATTTTTTCTATTTGGTATACAATTCATATTTGGCATACAATTTGTATTATATTTGACGTACAATCGTTTGTTTACTTGAATTTTCAAAACCTTTGTTTGGCGTTTGAAAAGCTTCCTCTACTCCTACAATTGATTCGCATATAAACAAATATATAGGTTCCAAAAGGGTGTTTGCACTAAACTTGTCCTTGTGTTCGAAGCTCGGCTAAACGCTGTAAGCGTTAAGTTTTCGTTACAATTTCGCTTGACTTTCCATTAGTTATTTCTTCCGATATCGAACTGAAATTATTTTCTGAAATAGGTACGGAAATAAACGTTTCTGATATCTTAGCATGCTAGACTTCCCTTCCTTTTGCATATAGAATAATAGCATAGCACAAGTGCAGTATTTGGTTCTGCAATACAACCTACGTTCTTAAATGAGAAAGAAGAAGAAAGTTAAATACTTCGTTCAAAACTATATGAAAGAAATATTTACTAAATTTCATTTTATATATTCTTGCTCCAGCCGAAGTAAATACTATAAGTAGTGTAGTAATGAGATTTTGGGACCACCCGGAGCCGAAGCTGGAGACAGGTGGTGCTCAGGTGTTCTTTACCTAATTATTATTGAAAATAAGTAATTATTAAGCTGGTAGAACTGACTGAAATTGTTAACTCTTGACCAGTTGTTTTTCTTAATTGTAAAAGTTTTAAAAAAAGTTTTATAAACTAGCAAACAGTTGAATTCAATTTATTTAATTTATAATTTACTCGAATTGTAACTATATAATTAGTCAACTAACTTATGCTCTCAATTGGTGCTTTCCAAGTGAAGTCTTTTAGGTAAGGTTGCGCCGTTAGCAAAATTACGGAGACGGAGCCGGGCCGGGGCCTTCCCAGACAAGCCGCGGCCCCGTTACACGGCCCCGACCCCAGCCCTGTTACACAGCCCCGGCGGCCCCAACCGCCCCAGAGGCCCCAGACTCTATTTCACTGCGTTTTGCCCACACCTTTGCAAGTGTATTGGCACTATACCCTATATTGGCAGTCTTGAATGCTTCATTCGGGTAGCGATTCTAATATAGTAGTAGTGTAGAAATGGGGGTTCTGGGACCACCCGGAGCCGGAGCCGACCGCCAGCACCACCGGTGGTGCTCAGGTGTTCTTTACTTAATTATTATTAAAGATAACTAATTATTAAGCTGGTAAAACTGACTGAAATTGTTAACTCTTGACCAGTTGTTTTCTTAATTATAAAGTTTTTAAAAAGTTTTATAGACTAGCAAATAGTTGTAAACAATGTCGCTAAAAGTTTTTAAAAAGGCTGTAAAAAAATTTACAAAGGTTTATAAAGTAGCAAAGCAAGGTTAAAGTTACTAAAAATTTTAAAACTATGAAATGACAGTATGCAAACCACCGTCGGAGCTACTCATTGAGGTTTTTCAACGAGTTCTTCTAATTTATACTATTCTGCATGACCAGAATGGAGGCCTGTGGTTCCTATGGCAACAGTTGTCATGGCGACAGTTGGCTCGACAACGGATAAAACGTTTCGACTCCTGCCAAGGGTCTCATCAGATGGCTATCCTACCATTACGGTTTTTTGCAATATTATCTGTTTCTGTTTTTTTATTTTTCTTCCCATACCCATATACAGTTACATATATACGCTATCATTAAAATCCCACCTGCTTTTTAAATAGCAAATGTACAATACCCAACTCTTACAACATAAGAATCTGTTGCAAACAATAACTGTACAGTGAGTAGCACGGAGTAAATTGGGAGTAAGTGGGAGTAACTGAAGAGTAGTCAGGAGCACCAATGAGCAAATAAACAATAATCAAGAGTAACTAAATCAAAATCCAAAATACTTGTAGTTCTAACTAAAAGTACGGAAAAAATTACGTAACGCTAAGTCTTTAAATCATCAAACATCAGCAAATATGCTCGTACTGAAAACCTACTCCAAGCCTACTCCCAGTTTAATTTGGTTCAGTTCAATCACTGCGCTCACTAATGCTTACTTGCCCACCAACTACCTTTTCAGGTAGCACCACAGTGCTTATGTCAAGTGTCCATGAGTTCTTTTCAATAGCTCACTTCAGTGCTTCATCTTCCCTTGGAAAATACTTTTGAGGACCTTCTGCTGACCTAATGACCACAGCATCTACTAAGCAGCAGAACAGCCATTAGCATGTCATTTTGTTAATGATAACAGAATCTATGAAAAGCTCAAGTAACTGAAGAGTAGTCAGGAGCACCAATGAGCAAATAAACAACAATCAAGAGTAACTAAAGAGCGCCAAAAATACTTGTAGTTCTAACTAAAAGTGCGAACAAGATTACGTAACGGTAAGCCTTTAAATCCTCAAACATCAGCAAACATACTCGTACTTAAACCTACTCCAAGCTTACTCCCAGTTTAGTTTGGTTCAGTTCAATCACTGTGCTCAGTGCTCACCATTTTCGCTTCCTTGCCATGTACCATCACAGTGCTTATGGCAGTGTTCTTTTCAATAGCACGCTTCACTGCTTCTTCTTCGCTAGAATACTTTTGCTCATAATCTTGTTTGTCCAAAATTTCCTCAATAATTGGATCACTGAGAAAGGCTTTACATCGCAGGAAATGAAAATAAATGCTTCTGTTGAGATATGCTAAATTCTTGGTCGAGCTTCATTGAAGGCTTCAATTTCTGCCGCACCCTCATCATGTCCATCTGCCAGACAGTCAGACATTAATCTATTGATCCTGTTATCGTATTTTTACTCAGACAGTTTCACCAGTTTATCCCAAAATGCACGAATATCAACAATATGTCTCTCCACAGCTCGATTCACTACTCTCCTCGGTGCTGACCTCTAGCTTCTAGTACATCAGAGCAGTAATAAGCAACTCTCGTTGAGTTGAGCTTGTGATTCTTGATTGAGCTTTTCATAGATTCTGTTATCATTAACAAAATGACATGCTAATGGCTGTTCTGCTGCTTAGTAGATGCTGTGGTCATTAGGTCAGCAGAAGGTCCTCAAAAGTATTTTCCAAGGGAAGATGAAGCACTGAAGTGAGCTATTGAAAAGAACTCATGGACACTTGACATAAGCACTGTGGTGCTACCTGAAAAGGTAGTTGGTGGGCAAGTAAGCATTAGTGAGCGCAGTGATTGAACTGAACCAAATTAAACTGGGAGTAGGCTTGGAGTAGGTTTTCAGTACGAGCATATTTGCTGATGTTTGATGATTTAAAGACTTAGCGTTACGTAATTTTTTCCGTACTTTTAGTTAGAACTACAAGTATTTTGGATTTTGATTTAGTTACTCTTGATTATTGTTTATTTGCTCATTGGTGCTCCTGACTACTCTTCAGTTACTCCCACTTACTCCCAATTTACTCCGTGTTACTCACTGTACAATTATTGTTTGTAACAGATTCATATTTTGTAAGAGTTGGGTATAGTACATTTGCTATTTAAAACGATGAGCAGGTGGAGTTTAGATGATAGAGTATATAGGTGTAACTTATCTGTAACTGTATATGAGTATGCGAAGAAAAATAAAAAAACAGAAACAGAAAATAAGCAAACAGAAGCAAAAAACCTTAATGGTAGGATAGCCGTCTGATGAGACCCTTGGCAGGAGTCGAAACGGTTTATCCGTTGTCGAGCCAACTGTCGCCATGACAACTGTTGCCATAGGAACTACAGGCCTCCATTCGGGTCATGCAGAATAGTATAAATTAGAAGAACTCGTTGAAAAACCTCAATGAGTCGCTCCGACTCCGGGTGGTTTCCATACTGTCATTTCATAGTTTTAAAATTTTTAGTAACTTTAACCTTGCTTTGCTACTTTATAAACCATTGTAATTTTTTCACAGCCTTTTTAAACTTTTAGCGACATTGTTTACAACTATTTGCTAGTCTATAAAACTTTTTAAAAACTTTATAATTAAGAAAACAACTGGTCAAGAGTTAACAATTTCAGTCAGTTTTACCAGCTTAATAATTAGTTATTTTTAATAATAACTAAGTAAAGAACACCTGAGCACCACCGGTGGTGCTGGCGGTCGGCTCCGGCTCCGGGTGGTCCCAGAACCCCCATTTCTACACTACTACTATATTAGAATCGCTACCCGAATGAAGCATTCAAGACTGCCAATATAGGGTATAGTGCCAATACACTTGCAAAGGTGTGGGCAAAAGGCAGTGAAATAGAGTCTGGGGCCTCTGGGGCGGTTGGGGCCGCCGGGGCTGTGTAACAGGGCCGCGGCTTGTCTGGGAAGGCCCTGGCCCGGCTCCGTCCCCGTAATTTTGCTAACGGCGCAACCTTACCTAAAAGACTTCACTTGGAAAGCACCAATTGAGAGCATAAGTTAGTTGACTAATTATATAGTTACAATTCGAGTAAATTATAAATTAAATAAATTGAATTCATTTAAATTTCTAACTATCCTTACGAGTATTTTTAAATTTTGCATGCAATTAATGCTTTTCAGACAAAGTATTGCATATGGTTAAAGACATAAGGTGGTGATTCCCTTTGGGCATATATTGTTGGTTGACGTTTCAAATCAAGAAAACTTTGATGACACTTTCGAAAATAAGTTCTTTTAGCGTTCTAACACCCTGCGCGCAATCCCGATTCAAAACTTCGACGTTCTCCGTTTAGGGCGGTTTTTGTCGATTTTTGATATTTAGACAGTAGCTGCATGACTTTGATTATATTCATTCGAAAGATCTTGCTGAGCTCTACATTTTTACTTTTTGAAGCACCTTTCTAGCTTTTCTCTATAGTGAGATATAGCTAATTTTCTTATTTTGGCGTTGAAAACTTGTCATTTTTGCATAAATCAAATTTGAGAAGTCAAATCAAATCAAAATCATTTCTTGAGCTACGTAAGCCGTAAAACTAAACTAAGGGTGTAAATTTGAAGGTCTCGTCGAGGCCAATTATTCGTGGCATTGTAATCTTCTAAATGCTATCCCGTACCATGCTACTATAAAAGATGTAGTTTTTGCAAAAACATGACCAAACTTTTCCGGCGATTGTGCAGCATTTACTATGCAAGCTAGGGGATTGTCACTTACTAGACGTGTTTTACTCAAAAATATCCAGGGAACCTTTTTTAGTTGCCGCGATTGCTGCTTTCTAGCTAAAGTGGTCGCTTCCCAAAGTTGGAAAAAGTAGTAGAAAATCCAGGTTGCGCCTACATTTTAGCTAATTTCTTTATAACGAAGAGCGGTTTCATAATGATTAAAAAGGAGTCCCCAGCTATTTGATAGTGGAATCGAATGTTGTGGTCGACGCCTCTGGAAAAAAATTACTTTAGTCTGCAAAAAATTTGGAAAATTAAATTACTTCGAAAATGCAGTAAAATAATGGCCAAGAACTAAAATTATGTTCACTGTATTCATTAGAAAGACCAAATGTTAAGCTCCATGTCCATATACAATGGCTTCTTAGCTCCAAGGAATGAATGAGTAATAAGGGTTCAAAGTAGATCTCTCCAAAAGGAATCACCACCTTAAATAGTTTACTTAATTTAATATACTAAAATCGTTTGTGAAAGTTTAAATTTCCTCATAAGAAAAACTGATTGACACAAAAGTGAGTTGATTAAGTGGGCTTGGCATGAAAAGAGTTGACCGATTGGGGATACCGTATGAAAGTGTATACATTTCATATCCAACTGGGTATACTTGTCAAAAATAGGTCTACTACTCTTGTTTTTAAATTTGTAAATAATAATCTTATCTCAAGAATTTTTAAACGTTCGTTCAGCGCAACAATACACACAAGACAATCTGTTGTTGTCTTAAATTTAGACCATTTACAATTATAATTCGAAAATCGTAAAACCTTGTGCAGTGTTGTTTATTTAATTTTGAACAATTTCTGAACTACTTGCCTTTAGCCACTTAAAGAGTACAAAGCATAAAGCACAAAAGACAAGCTCAAAGCACAAATCACTGCACCGTGAACTAATGATAGGGACTAGAATGATGACATTGTGAAGTTAGCACCGACAGGAAAGATATAAATTATACTCGAGCTGCTAAGGCTAAGTAAATTAATATTACATTTCGACAAATGTTCAATGATTTAACATTGCTTCTGTCTAAATTCGTAGGTCTGGCTAGCTAATACGTGTGGTTCTCCATATTGGGTTGTTTTGTCGCAGTTGTGGGAATAAGTTGTTCATGAGCGGTTGGGTTTTTGGCAGTTAGGTTCGAGTTGGGGAAATTTGTGTTGGGTGTTGATTAGGTTACCTTCGTCGCACAGTCGGCTTTTGCCGGGCGCTTTGCTTGTATTTTGTATTCCTGATAAAGTTTACTCTTGTGGCTAAAATTTATGTTTCGTTCTTATTTTGTCATCAAGTATTGTCGAAATTATAATAAATTGCTGTAACCGTTTTGTCGACTTCTAGTTGGTCAAGGTCGTCCAGTTCTCCAGCATCACATACCACTGTTGTTCACCTGTATCCTAATAGTCAAAAGTCAGTCAACAGCGCTTTTACTAAGTTCAGTATAGTCAAACTTCACATGTGGCGACCGTGTCATGTGGTAGATGTTGGAAGAGTGTGACGGTCTTGATCCAAAATTTTACCGAGATTTAGAAGATCGACTTCAGGATATTCAACGTCTTTTTGAATTTTTACAAAATTTAGATTAGCCGGACGAATATAACGATTTAGTTTTGCGACAGAGGTGCTGTGAGCAGGCGCCAGTAATGGATCGGGGGGACCCTCGTGAACTTGGTAAATATTGTGACCCTCCCCTCCAGGATGGGGTTCCACCTGGAACCAGAGGGGGGGCCCCTTACCGCAATTGGGGGATTCCCTATATTCCCACCACGATCCCCTTGCAAACTTGGGGGGAAAATTCCACGCGAAATCAAAATATTCCATGTTGTCGTGCTCAAGTCCACCCCCCCCCTCCAGTGGACCAGTTCCTCCCAGCCCCAAACTTCGGCCTCTCGAACAGATCAAATTCCGCGACCGTCATATTCTCAGATGTTGAACAAAGCTTTTGGCCCTCCAGTAACTTCTCCCAATCAGATGGTGCAGAATGGGGGGCTAACCCCCCAAAATTCCTCCCAACCCCCCCCCCTTCCCCCGACGCCCACTCCAGAAATTCAGGGAGAAAATTCAGCTTCGGCTGCGGGTTTGGAGCAAGTGTGTGTTGTTATTACGTCTCCTTCGGAGGCAACGGGGGGTCCGGCAGCTCCCCCAGGTCAGTCTGTGCTACCGTCTGAGTAAGAAATTTTTACGGCGGCGGCTGCTGTCGTGCGGGATCCAGAAGTTCGAGATCTTCCTCAGGGGCACCCAAGACGTCTGGAAAAAATTTCAAATTTCTATAGGGGGTTGGTAGACAGAATGACAGATCAGCTTGTTGCAGACCGGCGTGCTTTGCTTGGACTTCCGCCAGAGTCAGGTGGGTGTGGGTCATTCTTTTTGATTTCTTGACGTATGTCGTTCTATTTTCGATTCTTTTAGATGATCTCTTTGATAAATTTCTTTTCTTCTTTGCTCTCTTGATTTAATTCATAAATTCTTGTTCACTTGAGTATTTTATTTCTTAGATTTTTGAGTTTTGTAAATGATTTAAAAATTTTCTTCTTCCTTCGATTCCAGTACGTATAAATATATATCTTCTTGCTAATTTAAAGTTAACTTTCTTGATTATATCTCGTTTGAATTTTCATTTTCTTACTGGAATAAACTTTAGTTTCTGATTTTCGTTGATTTTTCTAAATTCCACACAGCAGATTGGACTTTTCTTTTTAACCTTTTTACAACTTTTAACTTTTGGTGCTCTTACCTTTTTTCACACTCTCTTTTGGAGTGTTAAGTTGCGGGCCGCTCCGGTTTCCGCACACCGGGTGAGGTGGGCCGCACGCTCCTTAACATTCTTTTTCCTTTTTGATTCCGTTTCATTTAGTTAGCCTTGAGATTCTCTTTGATAAGCACAGGCCTATGGGGTTTCTCCTCCGCTCAGCGGGGCTGCGACTCTCCCATTGGTTCTGGAGCTACTAAAGTCATAGGTGGGGCTGTAACTATGTTTCGTCCATATTTTGTTTTGTTTAATTTTGCCATTATCTAATCATGATTCTTCTGTGCTTTATTTGATTGCCTTAATTTTTGTTTTTTGTGTGTTTTAGCTAATCTTTTGTCTGCTGTGCCGGTGCCGACCCCCCCCATCCTCAGTGCTGGGTGTGCTCCCCAGGAATAGTGTCAGCTGGATTGGGTTGGATCTTACCGGCAGCTTGCTTCGGCGCTGAGTCTGGCGCGGTTGGTTACCGCCGTGACTGGTCGGTGGTTGTTGGTGCTGGATCCCTACTGGGTTCTCGTTCTGCCAGGCCTCTGGACTGCTTGTCACGACCATGGTCTGGTCTTTGGGTGTTTGGTTGGCCGGCCGAGGATTGTTTCGGTCTGGTTGGCCGTCGGTTCTGACTCTGGGCCGCACAATGTTTTGTGTGGTTGCCATGTAGATTGGCACCATTTGGTGGTGGCCTCCTTGGCCGCTTATTTGGACATTTTGGGGCGTTTTGCGCCTCTGCCTTGTTTCCATCTGGGTTGGTGGTCGGCCCAGTGCTTTGCCTGCGGTTGTCCGGCCATTCTTCTGTGTCGGTGGGTATACCTTGCCTGCTCACCTGTTCCATCTGGAAGAGCGTTGCTCTATTGGCCTCCTTGGTTTGGCCCTTTTGGACTTTTGGGGGCGCTTTGCGTCCTTTGGTTGTTTCTACGGTAACCGGGGCCATGGTTGTTCTGGTACCTGTGGCTCTCCTGCCTATTTTCCGTGGGACAGGCTCCTTTTGCCTGTTCCCGTCTGCCATCTCGTCGGCTCTTGGTCCGGCTTGGCCGTTGGTTTTCCGGCCTTTGGAAGGTTTGGGGTCCTTCTGCCTTTGCCTGGTGGCCTTTTGGCCTTTGTAAACTTTTCCTGGTCTACCTGCCGCCATGGGGTTGCTGGGCCAGGCGGTGCACGGCTTGTTTGGTCATAAATTTGTGCCTGGTTCCAGTCTCGGTCGACTTTGGTCCTGGTTTGGTTGGGTTAGACTCTGTGAACTTTGACAGGAGACCCCTCGAGTCCTGGTACGGTTCGCTCTGGTTGGGTCCGGCTGGACGGGCCTTTGGTTCGGTGACTGTCTACGGTTGGAAATTGCTTTGTCTGCGGTGCTGGGGAGTATACCGCCAGTGTCCCTTCCATCGCACACCTGTGACACTGTCCCCCCCATCCTAATCTTGTGTGATTTCTTGTTGTTGTTTAATCAATGTATTTGTGATTGGTATCTTTTTTCGGGGTCTATTATGTGGTTGTGATTTGCAGGGAGGGAGCCGCAGGGACCAAAATTTCAAAATTGGGGTTCAGTTGACTACTTTTTCTTTCTTTTTCGTCAGGGTGCCCGCCACCTCGGTATAGCCGTTGTAATTGTCGGTGTCGGTATAGCTAGTTTTTCTCTATCACTTTTCTGTCTGTTTTGTTTTTCTACTAAAAGCGGTTACACTGTTTGTTTTTCCCTGGAAGTTTAAATTTTCTTGTTGCTTCTTTCGCTTGAAAAATTGCAATTCGTTGATGACATTTCTTTATATTGTTTTGTTCTTCTTAAGTATTCTTCTTGTTTGGCATTAATCGTACTACTTCATTCCATTATGGCTGCTAATTACATGTACAATTTTTTGATTTCTTGCCTTTTGTTTGATATCTATATGCATAATTTTTCTTGTCATTTTTCTACATATGTATAATAGGGTCTTGTTCTCTTTTCTGAAATTGTTTCCTGTCGGTGCACCTTACTCTTTTGGTACCTGGGTGATCTCGGGCGGGAATTTCAAAATTTTTACGTAGGTTTTGAAGTAGGTAAGTAAGTTTTTGCAGTAGTTTCGTCAAAAATGTCTCGATTCAGTTCCGAGTAGTTTTACCGTCGGCCGGTTAGCATGTTAGAAAAGTTGTGTGCTCAACCGTGGTATGGTGTATGTTCACCGCTGTTATTTCATTTTATCTTACGTAATTTTCACAAAAGTTTTATCTTTACTAGTACCTAAGGCACCTGTGAGTAACTTCTTTTTATTACGTCGTCTAACTGTGTGGACCCGTCCGAGGCCGCCCGGGGCCAAAAGAGGGGGTATTATGTGAAGTTAGCACCGACAGGAAAGATATAAATTATACTCGAGCTGCTAAGCCTAAGTGAATTAATATTACATTTCGACAAACGTTCAATGATTTAACATTACTTCTGTCTAAATTCGTAGGTCTGGCTAGCTAATAGGTGTGGTTCTTCATATTGGGTTGTTTTGTCGCAGTTGTGGGAATAAGTTGTTCATGAGCGGTTCGGTTTTTGCCAGTTAGGTTCGACTTGGGGAAATTTGTGTTGGGTGTTGATTAGGTTACCTTCGTCGCACAGTCGGCTTTTGCCGGGCGCTTTGCTTGTATTTTGTATTCCTGGTAAAGTTTATTCTTGTGGCTAAAATTTATGTTTCGTTCTTATTTTGTCATCAAGTCTTGTCGAAATTATAATAAATTGTTGTAACCGTTTTGTCGACTTCTAGTTGGTCAAGGTCGTCCAGTTCTCCAGCATCACACACCACTGTTGTTCACCTGTAGTTTAGTCTTATCCTAGTAGTCAAAAGTCAGTCAACAGCGCTTTTACTAAGTTCAGTATAGTCAAACTTCACAACATAAACTCTAATGATAAGGATTAGAGTTAACTAACTGATGAGTCGACAAACTGGTTGAAAACCTTAAGATTGTGTTAACTAATTCATAATTAACATTTTGTCCTAAAATGGACAGACTTAACACAGTTTATTAATTTATTTGCCGTACTGTTTATCGATTACTTCAGACATGCCAATTCAAGCTGTTCCGATGTTAGAAAAATGTTGGCAAGCCCTTTGAAATATTTCCCTAAAACGTTTAAGCAAAATTCAGCAGAAATTAATAATTAATTAATTTAGTTGATGGTTTCCAGTAAGCAGCAGTTTTAACTTTTAATATGGTTAGCCTTTCCTTTTGTGGACAAATTAACTTAGTTCATTTAATCTGACCTTTAGGTTTAAGTGAGTATAATGAACGAGCGATAAATTCAGTAACTTTGAGTTAATCTTCTAATTTAGTATGCCATAAGTTGAAGAATACAGAAAATCTTATCATATAAAGCGGAATACTTACAGTCCTCTATTCCATAATTGCCCCAACATTCTATCTATAAAGATAATTATTCAGTTGACAGGGGGATCATTCATATTCCAAACATATGAATCATATGAATTCATAAACATAAACTATTGAATATTTTAAATGTACATGAAGCCGACTTTTGGAATGCATTCCGTGAACTCAGTTTAATGTTTTTGCCCTCTTATTTCTTCAATTGATCGTGTTCACAGGCACCAATTTTATCTCCAATACTGGAAAGCATTCAGCAAAAAATCCAGCCTTGCGTCCCGATTCCTTTCTGTAGTAATCGTAAAGACAACAAAAGACGACTACCTTAGAACTGCTCACAGATGTTTGTAGAATTTAGGAAAACCATATCGCTAAGGCCAGCAAATCTAAGTCTAGCAAGTGAAAAAAACAAAGAAACTAAGATACAATCTAGCAAGTCTAAATCTTTCTTCCATGTGCTTTCGTCCATTCAGCATCAGATGGCGGTATCTGTACTCCGCCTTGCAGTGTATTTTAAATAACACTTACTCATGCTTATAACGCATACTCAAATAGCACAACTCTCTTACTCTGGTGGCGATCCCTGAATGGATACTTTGTGTTGTAAAACACAAGTAATCCATCATTCGGCTGCGGTCTATTTCTAGAGGCACATAGACCTTTGTGCCAACACGCTGGATTGTCGCCACCTTTCCAGATTGCAACCAAACAGTTACAATCCATGATGCACGTGCGGGTACATTGAAATCTGTCTACTCCACTGAGTGGCATATTTGGTAAAGCATTTCCAGGCACATTGTGATTCTCCAAATGACGATAACCTGAAGTTAAAGAAAAGCATTAACATCTTCAAATGCATCTAACTTGAGCGAGGGTTGCATTAGCTGAAAGCAAGACTGCAGGACTGCACTATATGTACGTATTGAACACAGAGGGCTGTTGGGATAAGAAGTGGCACGTTTGATCCGGGAGCGAACGTTTCACACCTTTCACACCTCCTGTCATAACCACTACACTATCAGGGACAGTTATGATTAGGCCTCCTCTTACCCAGGCAGACTCTTAAGATTTCCAGCCTGAAAAGACACCAATATATATGACAAATCCGGTCCCTCGCGCTTTGAATCAAGTACTTAACTTATGTTTAAGTTATTAAAATAAAACTGGAGATACCTGAAAAAAGTTGAAAGTATTTTAAGCATTTAAAAGTTCGTGCTTAAAATTTTAACTATATACTTTTAATTTTAAGTAATTTGAAAATTGAAACATTTTTAGTATTTCAAATATTTATTTTATCTGAAATATTCAAAGAACGCGTTGATAACATCCCACTGCCGCGTCAGTTTTGTACTTTGTGCAAAAAGTAATAGCAACAAGTAGGATGCAAAATACAAATGTGACATATTAATTACTGTGAGGTGAGACACACAGAAGTTATCTGGATTATAGCTTTAGCTAATCCTTAATGGCTTTATAATTAAAAGCTATATTAAAACCGTAGCACAAAATGGAATGATCAGCGAAATGGAATGATCAGATCAAGCGGCTCGACCCGAGTCAATGTCTGCTTCAGAATGTGGACAAATAAGGCCTCTGATTTTCTTCCAATTTTAAAAAGCAACAATGTCAGAAACTATAATAAATTCCAGCTAATAGAGCACATGTTTAGTAGCAGTTTACAGGAAGTCTACCTCTCTCCGGAAATATGAGGTCTTCTGCTTTGTCCCCATAAAAATAGTCCTCCGTTGTGGATTCCACAGGCATTAGCAATCCACAGGGACTCATGATGTGGCAGTCTTTATTTGGTTCGTAGGCCCAGGCAGCACAGGAGCAGTCTGAGTTGCACAGTTTGCAGCAATCGGTTCGACTGGCTACGTTGGCAACTGTTGTGGCAAAAGTTGAATTGGTTTCAATTTTGCCTCGTCGTGCAACAAACGTTTCGCAAACTAAATGTATTGTATTGTAACAGAATGCAAAAAGATGTGTATATGACTTTGATTTCGATGCGAGTTTAATAAGAATCCAACTACACGGTTAACTACCTGACGTCTTATCTCACCCTAATAAGATGTATTTTAGTTGTGCTCCTATGTGAGTTTTGATAACCGGTAAAACATTTCTAACTTTCCCCAAGAGTACAAAAGAGAATGACAGCTGACGCTGATCCTCACCCACAAATTGTGAAAGGGGGAACTTGTTCGATTCACCAGGGTCCCATTTGCGTTAACCGTTAGCGTGCAGAGGATGTGTCACGCTTATAACCTCTGTAATACTCTTATGTAGTATGTACTCTTGCTTTCACAAACTTTCCAATACCTCACTGACTTCATCTCATGATAATGTGTGCAGGACATTGCACGAAAGATATAAATAAGTTTTCGTTTGATAAAATAGCTTCTGGGGTGCACACAGCTCAGAGTTGGCTCCGGGTCCAAATTTTCAGACCCGGCCCGGACCCGGACCAGTTAGGCCGAACACGGACCCGTCCAGACCCGGATCCGGGTACCCGGTTCTAAAAAACGTACCAGTTTGCATTTCAAATATTCACTGCATTCCTAAATTTCACTGCATTCTTAGATTTCGCTGCAACTTTACTACTGTAATAGTCCAGTCGTGAATAAAACCTGTGATAAGCTTTAGGTAAACTTATTTTACGCCTCACAATAAGTGCTAGGGCTAACAAAAGCAGTACAAGTTTTGTGATAGTCCAGAGACAGTGTGAGACTGTCAGTCGGATAAGTTACGAATGCTTTGGAGGAAAGAAGGTGAACGAATTCTTGGTGGCTTCTATTTGAAAACAATGCCCTTGAGCTTGTTTACTAGATTAAGTTTTGCATGCATTGCAAAATTTTGTGCTAACTTATCAATTCGAGTTGTCATAACTCATATTTCTACTTCCAAATCTAGTATCCAACATATTTTGTTTCTAGCCCAGCAGAGCAGTATTGATCAAAAAGACCTCAGCTAGACAACTAAACATTGCATCTCAATGTCTAACACATCGGTTCTATCAACCTTTTATACAACAAATAGTTATGTTTTAACATCCCTAAATGTACCAAAATCCAGTTTTCTTCAGTATTTTGAAACCGGACCCGGATTTGGACCCGCGGGTACCCGGACCCGCGGGTCCTAAACTTGGACCCGGACCCTGCCCGGCCCGCGGGTACCCGCGGGTCCCCGCGGGTACCCGGACCCGGCGCCAACTCTGACACAGCTGATTGCAAAGTAACTCAGTGTCTATCTTATCCTTTATTATTATTTACAGGAAAAACAGTCTTACTATCACAGCTTATTTGTGCTGAAACAATGCTCACAATAAAACCAGCCACTGCTACGGCAAATAGCGATGCACACATGACAGGGTACTTCATGTTCAGTCTTTCGAAAAATTCGATGAAACGTTTTTGCAAATGTCTAACAGAAATTTTAAGCTAAATCTCTGAGCTTGAGAAACTGCAGCAAAGTGAATAAAATTATTTTTAAACATCTATCACGAAGTTAACTTTTCTCATGGTACAGGAAAGACTATACAAATTTTAAGAATCAAAGTTTACAAAGTATCAATGTCTGTGTGAAAAATCATATCCAAGATTTCCCAATCTTAAAGTTGGCTCAAGTTAAGAGAGATATAAACGAAATCTATTTTACTATCAGGTCTGAATCTGATGCTGATTTCATCTGAAAATGAAATCCGTTTTACAATGAATTAGTTGCAAAATTAGGATTTTAGACTGACCCGTAGTGGTATCGGCAGTCTAAAGACAGGATCCGTTTCAGGGTCAGCTAATAATTCAAGGCTTAGGATCTAGTCCGGGCTGTATCTGTAGAAGAAGGGATTTCAATCTTGATCCTGGTCACGAGCCAGAACATCTCATCACCAAAATGGCAATAAAATGGTAATGAAGTAGTTTTGAGACAAATGACATTCATGACGCAAGCAATTAAATAATGCTTCATATTCAATACATTCATTTGTTTTATTTCTTTGTTGGCATCTTAACATAAATCTAATTTCTAACAGTAAGTGGAAGTAGGTGAGAAAGTTAATTCACTCATAAGGCAGAGTATAATGTGGCAGCACTGGCAGCACTGAACAATCCCAAAGCTTGGACAGCTTCCTTGGCAGCTCGTATTCCGGAATCAAGCGCTCCGTCAGTAAAGCCATAGCGAGACTCTGGAAAGCATGTATGCTCACCAGCCCAAAAAAGTTTATTGTTAACAGGTTTTCTAATATTGTACATATCACAAAGTTCAATCCCAACCTGCAACAAGATCAGCATATATAGTAAAGGGACTGAAAGTGGGTCACTTTTTGGAGACGTGCAAAGTGAACCACCCATAGCCAATCAGCTTATTTCTGGCTCAAAATCAACCAATTGTTTTATAGATGGGCGAGGACTGTTTCAGGCTTTCCGGAAATATAAACACAATTTTTTCACGTGATGTAACGGACCTGCTATACTCAAAAACAGTTCTAGTGATTCACTTTGCAGGGTGGCCCACATTCAGTCCCTTTACTCTACACTGGACTTTGAATGGAGGTGTAGTTATGTTTTAACATTTAATTTAATATCTAATATTTAATATTCATGTTAATTTAATCCCAGGAGACAAATGAGAAAAACTTAGAAGTGTAGAAACAATCGAGATGCTAGGAATTGCCACTTCCTCGACAGAAGAGTGCAATGCCCTAGTAGAAAACATCTTTACAGCTAATTTCTTGCACAATTAATAACAATTTTTAGTGTTTGTGAGCACTCTATATTATTTCTTAAACTTCTAATGGAACTTCTTAGCCAAGAGTTTTCATACTTTGGGGTATGAATATGAACCACGGACCAAAGGATCGTTCTTCCAGGAATGTCGTTTATACTCGACTATATTTTCTCGACCTACATGTTTCCAATCTTTTCTAAATTTTCTGAAACAATAAAATCAATGCAAATACACCAGCCAATGAAAAACCCTGCCCATATTAAGCCAAAACAAAAAGGAATGCTTGAATCAGCATTGGCAGGTAATTTTACAGCTTCACAAGTTAAATTTTAACAATCACAGTTTTTTATGCTTAACACAATGTTTCACTACCTGCTTCACAATTTTTACCAACTGTTGGAATGCCTGGATAGTTAGCTATTCGACACTAACTATTCATCACTTCAAGCTGTTGGGTATT
>JASAND010023715.1:0-24123 GCA_030248195.1 Trissonchulus latispiculum | reverse complement strand
AAATGATGAAACCTTTTGGCAATTTTTAAGTTGTTTGCAAGCTAAGAATCCTCGAAAATTACGCAGTTTTCAGAAAATGATTCAAGGTTCCGACATCAGACTCAGTAATTTTCAGGGTTCAGCTTAGAGCATCTCTGTTTTTAAATGCTTTTTGAACTGTCGGTGGGTAGAGAAAACAGGGATAATAACATACCTAGCTGTCACGGAACCTCCTGTTAAAGTTTTGTAAACTTCTCCAAAAACTGAGAAACTAAATAAAAATTTGGCAATCAGTTTTATATTTCATAACTTGAATATGCAAAGCGAGTTGCATATACAAGCTACATAAATCATACTTACGTTAGGCCATGGGTGCTTTTATGTTAATGCTAGCCTGTTTACTGAAAGTCAGGTCGCAACTTAGCGATAAACCAGTAGTAGGCAAGTAAGGACGGGGGTCAGGGGGCGGAGCGCCGGAGCCCCCAGGAAAATTGGAGATTTTTGTAAAATTGAGTGACAAGAACAATTTTTCTGAGCACTTTGAGCAACAAATTTTCAGTAATTTTTCTCTTCGTGTCGCTAGAAAAGGTGCGCACGCTTGCGCGCAAGCCCAAAATTTTTTTGCTCATTTCAGAAAAAAGTGTGTCATTGCGCACTTTTTTGAGCAAAAAAAAACACTGATAACAGGCGCAAAAATTTTTTAAAATTAAAACAGAGGGGTGCCGCAGGTGCAAAAGGTTAAAAGCTTGAGCTAAAAATGCGCCGCGGCCGCAGGCGAGAAAAGTTAGAAAAACTGCTGGGCTTTTTTTACTGGGCTCGCCCCCCACTTTTCGGGTTCCCCCCCCCCCCCCCCACTCACCATAAGGTGCCCAGAAAGGACTTTTAGCATAGGTATAGCGGTATATGTAGAAAACAGGCTATTTTTACTGCATTTTTAGCGATTTTAGACCACTTTGGATCCCCCCCCCACTTTGGGGGGGCTTCCCCCACTCTCCCCACCCCAACTTTTTTAGCCTAGAAAAAGCCCAGAACTGATATAGGAAGCTCCACTGACGAGGGTCTAATTGCAAAAAAATTGTTTCAACTTCTGGACGGCTCCACCCCCAAACCTCCTCCCCTCCCCGGTAGGCAAACGAATCTCTTGGGGCCGCACCCGCCATTAGAGGCCTGCATAATGGCTCGCGGCCCGGTCCGGCCCGCGGGCGGACGGCCAAACTTCACGGGCCGGGCCATACCTCAAATGTTTAGCTTGACAGATTTTTGTGTTTGTTTCTTAATTAAGTTTCGTACAAATTAACACTGCTTTTCAGCAATAAGTTTCGGCATTTTCATTTCATAAAGGTGACTTACTGTGTATTTTATTTGCATAAATTAAATGGTCGATTAAATTGTTAAGTAAACGCTGGATATCCTTCAAATTTCAAATCTCTTTATAATCAGTATGCTTATGCTCATGTTTGATTCGTGACAAGGTGCTAAAAAATTATCGTTTAAGACGTTGTCCAGCACAACTCTGTGGTTCAAAACATTCGGAACAAGCACTTCAAACTGTTAAAATTCGGAAAAGGCAATAACTGTTAATTGCAAAAGTTGGTACTCAAAATTAATATCAATTCTCTCAATTCATTGACGCAATTTTCGCAATTGCTGCATAGATACTTCAAACCGAATTACCGAATTTCAAAAAGAAATTCGGAATTAAAAATTTTACACTTTCTGAAAAAATGAAAAATTTCGCGGGGCGGACCGAAACCTTTGATGGGCCGGGCGGGCCGAGACAAATTTTCCACCTTTTTTCGGCAAAATTTCGGCCCGTGCAGGTCTCTACCCGCCATCACGAAACCCTGGATATGTCAGTGCCTCAAATTAAAGTAAAATTTATGTCCATACCAGGGTTTTTTTTGAAAATCGGACCTGCGTAAATTTTGCGTATTTTTGTTTTCGAGTGCGTATTTTTAATGTCGACTGCGTAAAATTACAAAAATCGCTTCTCAACGTTATAAAAGCTATAAACGCATTTAGTGTCGAATTAATGCTGTTTTTAAGAGTTTTAAACAACGTTATGAATCTTAGCTCCAGTTTAAATTGCGTGCTCTCTTTGTGGTGTAAGAGTATGAATTAATAGGTGACGAAAAATAGATATGCAGGGGGTCTGGGGGGGGCTGTTGAAGAAAATTTTAAATTTCGGAGTAAATTTGCTCTTAAAACTTTGAATTCTTTGCCTTCAACAGTTTAATAGGTAAGTCAATATTTGGTTAGACAAATAGAGTTACTGTTCCCTTGATTGAACACATACGTACATATATAAGATTTTAATTTATATACGACATCAAATCAAATTGAAAGAAAAGCATCGCATGGTACAACGTGGGCTTAGGCAGAAAGTACAAATCAAATGTAGACGGAAGGAGAATCGAAGTGATATGAGGGGGGTCTGGGGGGCGGAAGCCCCCCAGAAGAAGCCAGAGCCCAAACTACGATAAATTGTCACAAGAAATTAATTTAGAGCACTCTAGAAATTCCTACTACCGAATTTTTCAGCTGCGTATTTTGGTGCGTATTTTTGTTTTTGACTGCGTATTTTTAAGCTCGACTGCGTAAATACGCAGTATTTTACGCAAAAAAAACCGTGGTCCATACCTTCATTCGTTTACGTATTTGAGTGCGTAACGCACAAGACTTAGCTGCCAAAATTCCTACTTTTTTCGGAAAATTCCTACTTTTATTCCTACTTTTTCCTACTTTTTTACAAAATATTCCTACATTTTTTCCTACTTTTTTGATTTTGGGTAGTATGAGGCCTGTTTTAGCTTTAATCTATTGGCCTTTGTGTCTGTAATCATTTGGTATTATGTATTAGTTATTGCTCAAATCCGGGAGCTGCAACTGTGTTTAGATATTTTTCCGATTTGAATCATTCCTTGAGCCGGGTATTATCTATCGTTGTGATCTCGCTGACAACCTTTGTGAGCCGAAGGTATGCTACGCGGATAAACCGCAAATTTTCTATCATTTTTAGATTTTTAAAAAACGACACTGATTATTTTTGAAAAACTTTTGCACTATTTACATTTTGTTTAATTAATGGTCCTAATTCGTTGAAGTTTTGTTAATGGGCGCTCAATATCCGGATAAGGCCAGATTTAAAAAGCCTTCTTGGATAACCTTTTACATTTTAGTTTTGTTTAATTTTTCAGTTCAGTTTACTTTAATGAATACTTTGCGAATTTAAAAAATTCTAAATTTTCAAAGCATATACAATATACATATCTTCCAAAAATGTTTTGAAACCACGATTGTTGCCTGGCGTGATGACAGAAATCCAAAAGATTGACAGAAAAATTTGAAATTATTTACTGTTAACTGTTATAATCGAAAATTTTTAAACTGAAGCTTTGAATGGGGTGATAGGTCTGGATCTTCCAGTCGTGATTTTTATAGACTAATATTGCTAAAAGTATAACCCCCGAAATTATATTCGTAGAAGAATTTATGTTTTTGTTGCGATTTTCAATAATTAAAACATACGTTTTTAGGTATTCAGGCAAATTACAGCCAAGGATGTAAATGCTGCCAACTTCGAAACATCTCAGGAATTTTTTACCAGCAAAGATGGCACAAAAGTGCCTATGTTCATAGTTCATAAAAAGGTAGCTTTGTAAATACATATTATTACAAACCTGAAAGGTGATTAAGTGGTGTTTGTTCCGTCGTAAGAAGTGAGGGTATCCACCTTTTCGTCTAATCATTCCAATTGTGTTTAATATATACTTTTGGATTTCATTAATTACCAAAGTGGAGGATCACATTTACAAAATGTCGTTTAAAGATGTTTAATGTGCTCTTCGCCTATTGTGTTTTTAATGCTTTAGGGAATTAAAAAGGACGGCTCCAATCCTACCTTGTTGTATGCTTATGGTGGATTTAATATTGCCCTGAAACCATATTTCAGTATATCACGTCTTCTATTGTTAAGCCATTTTAACGGAGTCTTCGCCTTGGCCAATCTTCGAGGGGGGAGGTACAGTGAAATCGTGTGTCACATTTTTGTAGAGCATTATCCACTGAGGGGTCAGGAAATTTGGTGTGTAAGTCAATGGTGCCATGTCACCTTGCCCATAAAATCTGAGTTCAAACGGAAATGGATAACTGGTGATAATTTTGCAACAGTTTGAAAATGGGGAGGGGGCGCCTCCTCCCAAACTGAATATTGTCTAAACATTCGAAGATTCGTAGGGATCTAAGGCCATATTTGATAATTTCTATGTTAGCAATGTCTATATTTTGCAAAACTGGAAATTTTAACAAAACAATGTGATGTAGCAAATTTGAAGTTGGAAAGTAAACTCACAGTACACAAATGAGGAAACGATAAGCTCCAACTTCAGAGAAGTAGGGAAAGTGAAATCAAAATATTGTTTTACGGTTTCGGTTTCGTTAGTTTGACAGTGCGATATCGTCTGGCAGTTTTTTGGGGTTTGAAATGGGGGAGTGGGGGCCTCCGAAAAGTGGGGAGAGCGAGCCCAAGGTATAAATTTACAAAATGTTTTTAGCTGAAAATTAGCATTAAGTCCATAAATTAGATAGAAATAAAGAACATTTTTGAAAATTTGACCTCAACAACTTTGACTTTGACTCAAAAAACACAAAATTTTTGACAGTTTTTTGCAATCCCCGAAAAGTGCCCCCTACTAAAAAATGCAAGATATTTTTGTTTGAAACTGTGGGGTTTAGATTTGTTTTGTTTAATGAAGAAACTTATATTGCTTGTTTAAATCTTTAGTGAGGCTATTGATGGCATTATACAAAATAGTAGCCTATTGAACAGTTGTGGTGTGATGTGATCGTATGTAATTTCAGTGAATACGGTGAAAAGTGGCATGAAGCGGGAATGAAAGCCAACAAACAGAACGTGTTTGACGATTTTATTGCTGCAGCGGAACATTTGATTGCGGAAGGATACACCAACAAAACAAGGCACGATCTTATTTATCGAAACCTAACCTTTTATTTATAATAAATTTTTGTTTTTGAACCAATACCTACAGTCTACCCTCCCAACCGTAAACCTCTTTAAGATTCTGTATGTATTGGCAGCAATTTTTCCTCATCTGTGTACATTTGTGTTGCAAATTAACGATTGCTTTTAAACAACTATCAACTTTACATAACTGTTTTTGTTTCCTTTATAGGCTTGCTATTCAAGGTGGTTCTAACGGTGGTCTGCTGGTCGGAGTCTGTGCGAATCAGCGACCGGACTTGTTTAGAGCTGTCGTTAATCAAGTTGGGTATGTCGCTAATTCCCTGATCGAAAGTACCAAGTTTAAGGTGATTGTATTTCGAATTCACGTAGCTGTAATCTGTATCAAAAAAGTGTTGGACTATAACTGTGTATGGCAAAAGTTGCTCAGCTCACTTGGGTTTTTCTTTTGATACAAATGTGTCGAGTTCCAAAGGCTTTGATTTCGGGTCACAATCAATCAGAG
This sequence comes from Trissonchulus latispiculum, assembly GCA_030248195.1. NCBI lineage: Eukaryota > Metazoa > Nematoda > Enoplea > Enoplida > Ironidae > Trissonchulus > Trissonchulus latispiculum. The sequence continues at coordinate 18,658 of JASAND010023715.1, read as the reverse complement.
ATCCTACTGAAGTCTACTGGCGCACTCTGGTTTTAACTAGCATTGCATGCTTTTCGTCTGTCCTTCTAGGGTGCTTGATATGTTAAGATTTCATAAATTTACGATCGGTCAAGCGTGGGCGCCTGAATTTGGTTCTGCTGATAGTGAAGAAGAATTCAATTATTTAATTAAGTTGGTGTATTTTTAAATAGCTTAAGATGTTTTGTCTGTCAAGTTGTTGCTGTATGATCAGATTCGATGTGTCATTATTACTGTGACAGGCTTGATTTTGACCTGATCTATTTTTCATTTTTCCTCTTCATTTTGTGGTTTATTAATTTCCAAGCATTTAAGGGGGGGGGGCTACGAATTGCACTCAAAGTTCGATGTTGGAAAAGCTAGCTAGGCTTTTGCCACATAATAGTATTAGGTTTAGTGTAAGATAGTTTAATGTTTGAAAGAATTCCACGCAGCGTAGTGACTTTTGGAGCCATCGTTGGTGTTGCCGGTCCAAAGCTTGACATGACACGTATATACATAAACTTTGCCTCGCCCTGATCCCTGTGTGCAAGTTACCCAGATTTTCCAGAAATAGTTTTGAAATGATATTATACTGCTTTGATAACATGTAAAATATTCTCTAGACCATTGTATACGGTACATTTCACGGAAAGAGTGACCGTTGGCGAAATTTACAAATTGGCGAAATTTCACGAAAAAATGGCGATTCTAGCAAATTTTGCTATATTTTTGGACTTTAAGCTTGAGCATATTTTGCAACTAAATTTTAACAAGCTCATAAACCAACTCTTTCGCGAAAACGGCCTTTGAAAATTGAAAAAATTCGCCAACGGTCAGTCTTTCCGTGAAATGTACCGTACTTTACTGTGCGATACGATCAAAGTGCAAAAAAATTGGGTGTAGTAGCTCTATACGGGTGGTGGTGGTGGTGGTTAACTAACGTTTGATGAGCAGTGGTTATCCAAACGAACCCAACTTTTCTTCAATTAATACCCCAAGTATCTGTCTCAACTTGTCTGAAAATGACGTGATTTCATTAATTCCTGCGTTCGCAGTGCTAGATTACATTATCGATATTGTCGCTGCTATTTGGCGCCATGATTGCCGTTTGGGCCAGTGAGTGTGAGTGTACCAAGATATGCAGAAAGCTAGGTCATTAAGCCTCGCTCCAATGTTTAGAAATGCTAGATTGATTTCTCGAAGTATGAATGGTAGTCGCTCCAAAAAGCTCTAAGTCAGTTTTAACCACATCCTGAACGAAACAAGCGTTATCTCGAAAAACCGATTTCATATTCGTATTCAGCAGGTGAAAGAACTCCTATATGCACCTTTTCCGCAAAATGGGAGACAAAAATTGTTGACCCCATTTTTACAGTTAGCTTTTCAGGCTTAAAAATAAAGATTATTTCTTAACAAAAAGTGAGGTGACACACAAACCGAAAACCAAAACCGTCGAAACTCAGCGATTGTTTGCCCCTATTGCAGCCTAATAACCGATTAAAATCTGGGGTAGGCTGGGGGACTGCCAATTTTATTAAATCTAAAACGGCTCACCCACGGTCACTTCGTAATTTTTTTGCGAAATTATAAATTTTAAGCTTTTGTAGCTGCAGAAGGAAGCAACTCTCAAAAGCCGGAATTCTTTTAATATTTAGTACTAATAAGCAATAACAGTTAACATTTTGTGGCTGAAAGTTTCAGAATTAGACAAACAGTTAACCCCTCCCCCCTTTTGTCGCACCGAAACTTGTACTTTGTGTAATACTCTGTAATGTGTACGTGAGTTTTATTGTTGCCCATCCTAAACTTTTTACTTTGCTAGGTTGGTTAACGGTGGGGGGAAACTAGCTCTCTCGATGTCGTGCCAACACGACGTAGCCGCCCCCCTTAATTTGTGGTTCTTTAAGTAATGGCATAAGCAGTTGAAAAATGTATTACTCCCCCTTTATACCGCGATTTTGACTTCTCTTCTTATTCCTGTAATCATTTTTGTTAAGATATTCTCCTTTGCACAATCTCAAATCTCTGGACCAGATGCCAACACAGTATCCGGCCATGCTTCTGCTCACTGCGGATCATGATGATAGAGTTGTTCCCTGTCATTCACTCAAATACATTGCTCAACTTTATCACCTGGTTGGTCCTGATAATCCCAATCAGGTTCGTTTCATTCTGTTTCGTGCTAACTTTATGTAGATAGGCCAGCTTTTTGCTTGTGTTTTCGAAGGACTTAGGTTTTGTTGCGTAATTGTAACAGTTTAAGCATAAAATTGTCATCATTCAAAGTAATATTCTTGTCGCAATAAACATGTGCAACGTATCTGGTGGATAGCAGTAGGCATTATGTTTTCAGCAGGGGCGTATCCAGGGGGTGTCCAGGTCCGGACACACCCCTTTTTGGAAATTTTTTGAATTAGCTACTTTGGGCCAAATTTGGCCATTTGTTGCAAAAATTTGGGGTCGGACAGCCCACTTTTCAAAATCCTGGATACTCCCCTGGTTTTAAAGAGCATATACCCTTAAGGTGCATTCGTAGTCGCCAATCGGATAGCATATACCCGGATCGACGCGTCCACGTGCGCAGGCGCCTCCAATTGTAACATGACGTTTTAGCAGTTTTGAAATAGATTGAAGCGGATTCATGCTCACGAACGCATGCAGCCGCTTATACGTATACGCGCCTGTACGCGCGTCTACGCGCTTTCACTTGCGTCAACGACTATGATTGGGCCTTTAGGTTTCTAATGCGCCGAATTTAGATGTCGAAAGTTTGTTGTTATAGACAAATCCGTTGCTTATTCGGGTGGAAACCAAAGCGGGTCATGGCGGCGGAAAACCGACTGCAAAAATTGTAAGTGGCTTGGTTTTTTGCTATAACCAAGAGTACATAATAACTAAGAGTGTGACAAGCGTCGCACTCTTAGTTATTAGATTTGGTATGACGATCTGCACGATAACGGCTGACCTCGTACACAAATTACACCCCAGTATCAAATGAGTACCTAGTACACATTTGAATCACTCGCTTGTATCTTTATGTGTTAAAGCCAAAAACGTTCTATCAGGAACTGGTCACTTTCCAACCTTCAACACATAAACATACAAGCGAGTGATGGTACACAAATGTGTACTAGGTACTCATTTGTGGGAGGGGTCACTGGGGTCTAATTTGTGTAGGGGGTCAGCCGTTATATTGCAGATCATGTCCACGGCCTTAATAACTAAGAGTGCGACGCTTGTCGCACTCTTAGGGTCTTTTCGCGCGCGAGTTAAAAGAGTAGAGTTAAAAATGTTTAACTCGTTTAACCCTATAGGCGAGTTAAAATGAACTGTTTAACTCTTTAAGGATTGAGTTAATTTTAACTCTTTTAACTCGTTTAACTCGCTGCGCGAAAAGGCCCTTAGTTATTATGTACTCTTTATATAACCTATAGTGCGCTGTAGATGTAATTGGCTACATACGCGCCTTGTACGATAAAGGCTTCCAAGCACAACAACATAGCTCATCATACAAATCATAAAATTCGTAGTTCTTGTGTAAGCTGAAGCTGTTGGGTACATTGTCAACATTTTGTTGCAAATACTGCAGAAAGAAAAGAATTATTTTTACCTTAACCAGCGCCAATATCAGCTTAAGATTCCGGTGCTGTACTGCTAGCTATAAAGTGTCAATTTTATTTTAGGCGTCCTCTCATTAAGACAAGGCAGAATCTGCCCTGTAAGCCGTCTTATTCAGCCATACTTTCAGCCAGTAAGCCAGGCTTTCTTCTTTGCGACTATTGCATACGTTACACGTCAGCTGTTTGACCCCTACTAAGCGTAACTAGTCCATTAAACTGGACTCTCAAAAGTCGAAGTCTAAGTCCACGTGCAGTAATATTCTGCACGTGTATGTGGAAGCGTGTATATGATGTGCATTACACTTATATAGCGTATGTATGCGTAGACGAGTACAATATTAAAACCACCCATTCAAGTATACGTTGAATTCTAAGAGTCCAGTTTAATGGACTAGTTACGCTTAGTAGGGGTCAAACAGCTGACGTGTAACGTATGCAATAGTCGCAAAGAAGAAAGCCTGGCTTACTGGCTGAAAGTATGGCTGAATAAGACGGCTTACAGGGCAGATTCTGCCTTGTCTTAATGAGAGGACGCCTTATGAAAGCATGAAGTTACGATGTATTCATCATTTGCGTAGGTATCAAAATGGATACATAAACTATTTGAGTAACATTGTCTTGCTAATTCTGCAGTTTATTTTTTGCTTTAATCCAGCTAAAATTTTATTTCAGATTGCCGAGTTAACCGATATTTACTGTTTCCTTTCAACGGAATTAAAACTAGAATGGACAGATTGATTTAAGATCACTGCTACATATCGATTTCTAACTTAGTTATTTTAGTCTGTTATTTTAACTTCTTTGTTATTAAACACGGTGCCTTATTTGTTTGTCAGGTATTTCGAGGATTGGGTATGTAGGCTAAGGCTGGATGGAACCACCCGAACCACGCGTAGACTTGGAGGGTTGAATGAAAATAGGTTTTCAAGAAACTGCTAACATAACAGTTGGTGGGTGCTAATTTGTAGGTGATTGGTCTCCTATTTCTTTCAATCCAAGAATTGTTGCAACTTATCTGATTAGTAGTATTAGAGGCAAATCGGTAAATTACAAGCTTGCATCGAAAAATATATTTTAAGATTGCTATTCCATTACATCAAATTCCAAATAGTAACGTTTGACAAACAGTCGCTTCTTAGTATATAGCTGTGAAGAAATCACATTTCTCCACTCATTTTAGCACAGTGGGATATTCACAATTCAATGGTAGTAGGTAGTAGCAAGAGTACATAACATAAGAGTGTGACAGCAGGCAAGCTCTGTTATCAGCTCTAAGTACGTGCTCTGTTCGCTAACGGCTGACCTCCACCACAAATGTGTATGCTCACTTCAAAGAAATTTGCACGCTATCTGTGCGTTCTAATTCTCGCAACAGAAGCGCATTGATGCAACTGAGTTGTGTTTTCGAGCTTTAACACGTAAACGTGCAAATTTCTTTGAACTGAGCATATATACACACTTGTGGGGGGTCAGCCGTTGACTAACAGCATGTACCTAGAGCTGATAACAGAGCTTGCCTGCTGTCCCACTCTTATATTATGTACTCTTCTTGGTAGTAGGTAGTTTCGTATGTCAAGACTGCTATAGCAAGGCTACTCTTGTTCCGCCTGGTTTCCTTCCCATTCCCCCACCGGCTCCTCCGTGCAATTTCATGGGCATCACCATTTTGGTTCGTACTTTCCTCTTCAGTCTGGGCTGAGCAGTTCGTTTGGATGACTTCCCATGAAGACTACTTCCAGTCACATTCTTCCATGCCGTCGTTAGGAATCCTTCCGCTTTCTGAACTCCAGCATCGATGGTTGGTCGATGCTGAAGCATTGACTGGCGAAATATTTCCACCGGTGAGGGGAGATTCTTTTGACTGGCGCCGGCAGTTTGTCGGCCGAACAGTGACCTAGGACCATCCAGGCCGCTTCCGGACTCTAGATCACTGACATCAAGCTCTTTAATTCCTGGCTGATGCATTCCTTGCCGGTATCTGTGCTTCCTTGGAGGTGTGTCTGGTGCAAAGTCGATGGTAATCGCTGGCAGAGTTACGGCCGTTTCATCTGGCTTCTGATGGTGATGATGATGACGATAATAGTCCGCATATTCGGCGTCCATACTTCCCTGATAGCTCTGCTCACTGCTAGAACTGCTGCTGTAGTCTGTGCTCCAGATTGACATGCGCTTGTAGTAGTCTCGCCGTCGCCTGAAAGCCACAGTAGATATTGTACTGATGGTGTTACAATGTGGGAAAAAACAAAAAATTTCGTGTTACCTCAATTTTACATTATTTATGTTATGAAAACCTGGAGCAAAATTTTGGAGCGGGCCGGACCGGGCCGAGTTTAATTCTGGAGAGATAAAATCCGAACCTTGCTCGTCTCTAGTGTGCATGCATAAATAAGTACTTATCTATATCATTTACTCTTGCCTATATTATTATGCTTCAAGAATTGCACGAGTGAAATTTGTTGGCTGAGCGTCGAACGAATACAGATTTAATCCGAAAGTCGTAGGTTCGAATCACAATTGAAGAGGGCCATGAGGCCCGAATTTTTCGGGTCGCACGAAGGTACTGGATTGACAATTTTATTTAATTGGGAAAAATATGCTATTGGAAGGAGGAGAGATCTTGCACAGAGTACAAAAATGTACAAACAGTTTACCTCTGTGCATCCATGCGTTTACGCTGAGTTTTCATTGCCAGTTGCATTTCATGACTGGCAGTCAAGTTGGTGGTCATCTTAGCTAGGAGAAATGAGATAACAGCGATTAGGATTCCAGCTGGTATGAGGATGACATTCATCCAACGGGTCACGTGATCGAATCTTGGCGATCGTTCGTAGTCTACGATATTCCACCTGGACTGATGTTTAATTTGTCCTTCATAGGACTGAATGATCCCTAAAACAATTAATATATGCTTGATTTCATAAATGACAACATTATACGTAGACTTGTCCTCGATTCCCTAAAAAGGGGGCTGGGCCGGCCCCCGGCCCCCCGAATTTCGGGGGCTGGGCCGGGGGCTGGGCCACTAGTTTGGAGGCCAGCCCCGGGGGCCCGGCCCCCAACCGGCCCCCGGCACTATGAAAGTGTGCTTTCTTAGGAAGAACCATTACAGTACAGACATTGTTTTTATTTCCTATCCTAACAAAACGCCATATCATAAACAAAAATGAAGCAGTGCAAACAAGCAAGTCGGTTAATATTCTTGCTATTGCAGACAGGTTAAACAAAAATTCAATGCGTTCGCAAAACGGAACCAAATAGTTAACCTGCCCTGCAGTTGGCTAAAGGCTGACTAAGACGAAGCAGCTTTCGCAACTAAACCATGTTTCTTTTATGATCGTCTTTTACTCGACTCAGATATTTAAGAGGTGATGGCACGACAGCAAGCTTAGTAGGCTATAGACTTCAGCCATTGAAGACAATACTTATACAGAAAGGTTGCAGAAACATTAAGAAAACTAGGTTAAAGAAATGAAATTTGTACACCACCAGGCACCCGAAAAATCCGGGCACCTGGCGGGGTTCGAACCCGCGTCTTCTGCTTAACGTGCAGACGCTCTAACCTACTGAGCCACAGGTGCTTCAGTAAAAAGAACGGAAGACCGAATATGAACCCAATGTGTACAACTTTTCAGCGCATGTGCATTGCACACTGCAAGCGGTGCGAGATAAGTCTCAAGCCTCCCATGCAATATACAAGAACCCAAGTTAAAGAAATGAAAATTGTACACCCCTACCACCTAGGTGTGATTATGCGTTGGAGTAAAACGCAAGAAGGCGTGCAGACACATCATGTATGCGTACTGGAGGAAATAACAGCCAGGTATGAATTAAGTGCATGTTTTAGGTGGAGCATTACAAATCGTTAATACAGAAATGTCAAGATTAGAATGGTTTGGGGGCCGGGGGCCGTTCCGGGGGCCGCCGTTGCGGACGGCCCCCGGGGCCGCTGTGGGGGCCGGCCCCCAAAAGTGGGGGCTGGGCCACGGGCTGGCCCCCAATTTTGGGAAGGGGGCTGGGCCGGTTGGGGGCCGGCCCCCGGGGCCAGCCCCCCGGGGGCCGGCCCGAAGTCCAGCCCCCGAACAACTCTAATTATACGACACTCAAAAATTGATAAACTGGGTTGGACATAAATTAACCATGTGCAAGTCTCAATGACTTTTTGTTTTGAAGAAACTCAGTTCAATTGAATAAATGTAGCTGAAGTTCCGTATATGTTTGTACGCGTGTGTTAGTTTTCAACTATTGACCTTCAGCCAATATCAGATTAATTTCTTAGATGTTGATTATAGAGGTCAAAGTTTGAATAAAAAGTTATCTTCGCAACTTTGTACGATTTCTCCTTCCACTGATTTAGTAATTGAGTAATTTAGTAAACGTGTACATAGTACGTGCAACCACGAGAACTGTTTTGACAGTTGAAAGGGTGTATTCATGCATCCATTGGACCTTCCAATGTAGTATTCCGACTTGGGTGTGCTTACCTACATGATTAAAACATGATACTGTAAGAGTTCCATGCTCTGTGAATATATTTCTGCTTTTGTTAGAACCTTTGTCTTTTTATCTTGGTCTTTATACTTTTTCGTTTCGTTGTTAGACAGTTGGATTTACTCGTCGATTGACAGCCGTTTTGATGATTTGAAGGTTTGCTTTATAGTTTTGAGGAGAAGGTTGACTTAGGGTCAAATTGACGTAATAGATAGATGCAGATTCTGCCACACATATCAAAACTGAAGGTTAAAACTGACGACTGCAGGTTGCAGGCTTTTTATGGAGTCATTTGTGCTTTGCTAACTAAAAACTTGACAAGAAGCTGCCTTCCCGATAAGATGGCGCTAATCAGCTGCTGTGCCAGCATTATCTTGCAGTTTTAACATCAAGTGCTTCCAGGCAGTACTTAAGGAAAAAGAGGAAGTGAAAAATTACCTACATTGTCACCAAAAGACGTGCACAAATTAGATTTACAAGGGCTATTTATTTTGAAAATATTTTTAGACTTCCCTCTTTCCGTGTTTAATCCATATATGCCTAGTCGGTGGAGTTACCTGATAAAGCATCTTTAGTTAGAAGTTTGTGATAGTAAATGCTCCGATGAATCAGTCGCATTGATTTGGGATACTGAACAACGATCTGAAGAAGAAGGGCGTTTAGTTCTGGTCGTGGCTCGGTGTGAATGTATTGGACATGTTCTGACTGGAATGTCCTGAAAAAGGTAGACAAAAGTCGTTCAAAGTCATGCAAATAATCATACGAAAAATGCAGATGAGAACAAAAACTTGGACATTCACTGACAGCAAGAAGCTGCACCCACCCAGAAGTAAACGTAGATTCACATGAAGTCAGATTCCGGAGATCCTGCCCAAGAAACTTTTAATGTGATTTGTGCATATCTCGCAAGGGAATTTTCGAGGGTTAGCTACATTTTGTATGTATTTTGTGTCTTGTCAATTTAAAACTACCAAATTATCTACTAGTATTTACCAAATGCCGGAAAAAACATTCGTAGAAAAGACTCAGATTTTGGTTCGTTACCATAGAGAAGGCGACAAAAATTTCTAAACTTCATTGAGGAATACCTTCCAGAGGGAATCACTCGATTAAACTTTCCAACTTTATGCCATACCAACATCGAACAGAGTCCCAGCCCTTGTCTTGACCGAGTCGGCGAATTTAGCCAAAGGAAAATAAAAGGAAATGTATATGCTAATGCATATATAAGCCATTTGGTTTTCTCCTAACATACTGAGGGGGGAATTTTGTTAACTTACACATCAGGATCCCAGATGTGAATGTTGCAAGTGTCCGTGTAACTCGAACAATACTGATTCGCTGCGTTGGCTATGGCTGTCGAAAATTCTTCACGTGATTCTTCTGTCCACTAAAAATACAATGACTATTCCCCCCAACTTACGTCTTAATTTATCTATGAAGCTAAACGAGTTCCCATTTGTAAGAGATTCTCCTATGCACATTTGCACAACCACCAAGGAAGACACTAAGGACAAGGAGGTGGTGAGCAAGGAGCTGCAGTAACAGCAAGTTTGAGCACTCTTAAACCGGTATTTAAGGGTTTTTTTCTAAATTCAGCACAGCACGAATGCCACTGCGGCTACCCTAAGGTAAAAGAAACATAGGCTTAGATGTGATGGAGTAGCTTTTAATTTCAAATCACGGATCATTGTTGCCGCAAAGAATCTGTCATCATGCCTGTTCTTATGCCGTGACGATTTATACTGGACTCTGACGTTTTGCCTCTGTAGCTCTTATTTTCGTCCCACCACCGATGGGTAATTTGCACTTGCATTTGGTTTGTTTCACCAAGAATTTATGATAGGAAGAGTAAGACAATGAGCGTTTCTTGCTGTGCTAGCCTGCAATAACATTATGGCTGAAATCTCTGAGAGCTTCTCAATATCAGCCTTATGTACTATGCTGACATTTTGCAAAAACAAGCTTCTTGGTATTAAATGGATCGCTACAACTTGACCTAGGAAAGACATAGATTCTTGGATCACTATGTTGCTGAGAAATCGCTATTTTTAACCGTCTTTATTACAATTGTCTAGTTCCGTTCCAGCAATCTCTAAAAAGCATCAAGGGTGGCAGTGAGATGGCTAATTCAGATTTTTTGTAGATAAATTTTCACTCTATCTAAAATAATGCTATTTTTCGTGGCGATCTTGACATTTTGCAGTTTTGAAAGCACTATAAACACGATGAACTTTAGAAACGTAGGCTGTCCATGTCATCTGTTTCATTTTTGCTGGTTTGTCAAAAAACTGACCAGTTTTGTCATTATCAAAAACTACGTAACGATACCTCTCGTTCCGGACAGTAATGTAGGACAAGCTTAATGCTGTTGTGCCATAGCTGATCTGAAACATAAGCAGAAAACGATTTCACGCAATCATACATTATCCTACGAGCTGTCGAACCTACACAATATGAAATCGGCGAATTGTAAAGTCATTGTAATATAATATTGATATTTACATAAGCTTAGACAATATTAGTTTCAAATAGTGCCCGCCCAGTCCGCCCTACATACCTATTAACGACTATTAACGTAATTGTGGATAGAGTAAAGAGTATTGACAGAACTTTTCGAGGGAGCTTTACTATGGTCGGTCATAAGTTATAACCTGTAGAAAAATTAATGTCAATTGTAATAAAATTGCAGGACTTTACCTTCACTACAATTCTAAATCTATTTTGTAAACAGTCTGAGAAACTAAATTTCAGCTGGTGCAGTAGAATTTAATTACCTTTTGAGTCATCGTCAGAAGTAGCAAAATAGGGAGAAAGCATAATTACAATCATAATCAAAGGGGAAGATTTCGAACACATTTGAGGGATAACCGGAGAAAAATAGATCAACGGAATAAATATATCTCATAGCTAAGGTGACATGGGTGCATTGCTAAACACAAATATATAACCTGAAGCCGCTAACTTAAGGTGGTGGTATCCTTTTGTGCAGTGTTTTTGTGTTGAATTTTTGAAACACCATAACTTCCGCAATTATGGGAGTTGGAAAGGGCTTTAAACGTAATTTTAAAGTTTATTATCTGGACATTCACATGGGCTTACGAAACTGGCAAACTTGGCCAAAAATAGCAGAAATTTTCTGACATGCTAACATCTAACAGGATAATATAGACCAAAAACCTTTGAGATAGATTTCTCAAAACTGAAGAATCAGCCAGCAGTTCTTATTGTTCCATGATATGAAGGACATGTGGACCGAGGGAGTTTTCTTAGATTTGGCTCAGCAGGTTTTAACGGTCCAGAAAATCGGCCAAATGCACGGTAACAGGAAATTTTGCTACTTCTGCAATTGCAAATTTTGCAATTGAGTTTTCTTGTTACTTGATACGTTTTAGCCCAAACCAAAAAAAACGTCCCTCCGCAGAAGCGCGATTTTTGATTCTGCCAAAAATCTCCGGAATCCGTCGAGTAGTTTTCGAGAAATCGATGTTCGAAACAAAATAATTTTGCCAAAATGGTTTTTTTGGCCAAATTTCTAGCTTTAAGAAATAAAGTCGAGCTAATAGGCATTCATAAAATGGACATTTGGACGCTGTATCGATTGAGTATAAACAAACCAACTTTGTCCTTAACATGAGAGAGTAATTTTGAAAAACTAATTTTCTCATAAATGGCCATTTTTTGACAGTATTTTGCTTATACTGACTTAACCACTGGAGATAGCTCAAAGGTTGTAAAAGCAAAAATGTTAATTTTCGGTCCTCTTTTCAGAAATCACAACCAATCCCATCCCGTGTCTTGTCTACCTACTGGGAGGCTAAGGCCATAAACCAAAACTTTCTTATCTTTTGGCCTAAAAATACGGGACTGGTCCCAGAATGTTAAAGAGCACGGAAATTTGTTATTTCGTAGGTTTTTGCCATTTACGTAAAGGATTAAAGCCGTATGAGCCAAACATACCAAGGAAGCCAGTAGGGCATTTCACAAAGGGCTCCTAAATCTAGCTCCTAAGTCCCTCTTATGTATCTTATCTCTTATGAGCAGTTTACGAGCAATTTCACGCAGGGAACTTATGAGGTGTGCTGGAAAAATTAAGAGACTTGCAAGTGAAAATGGCTTTTTATTCTATTCACCTAATAAATTATCATAATAAATAGATCATTTAAATAGACCATTCTCAAATTTAAAGGCAAAGATAAAATAAAGTTAACTTGTTTGTTATTTGACAAAAGTAACGACGAAATTCCACGTATTTACTATTATATATTTATACGATGTATTCAGCAGTTGAAGCTCATAAAATGACTAACAAGCTTTTACAGTACTTTTCTGGAGGAATAATATTGCACCGTTGTCTTGGCTAAATATTTCAACAATTAGCACTTGAGAGTACTTTATGAGCCCGATTTTGGGCTCCTAATTTTAAAAGCCGATTTAGGAGGTCTCTTAGTTTAGGAGCTCTTCGTGAAACACTATTTTCCTAACTTTTCTCATAAGTACATAGTAAATTTAGGAGCTCTTAGCGGTATGAGCCAGTGCTGGAACCGGGTCACTCAGGCTTGACCCGGTGTCCCGGTTGAGCCCTGACCCGGTGACCCGGTTTTCCAAAAAATTCCAAAATCTACAAAAAATTTTAATTTTGCCTAAGAACACTAAATTTTTGGCTTCCATGTTCCGTCCCCACCCCAAAAAGAATAAATTACGACATGTTTGTTCTAGCTTTTTTAAAACATATTTAATAGTAACTCTAGCACTTTCTAAATTTATGCAGAAATGAGTTGGCAAAACCAATATATAATTTATCCGTATGCGAAATTTTATAGGGTCTATTATATACTTTTACGAGTACTTGACTAAAAACACGGAGTACTTTAAAATTTGGTTTTTATTTTGCATTGCGTAAATTGTTCACGCATATATCTTCAACATTTCCCTTGGTTCCAAAAATATATATTAATCAACAACCCGTATAGTTCAAATAGATTTATACAAGTCATGAAACTGATAAAGCTAAGCAATATAATCTGTCAGAGACAGACAGACTCAAATAACCTCAAGCTGCGAAAGTGCTCAAGACAAATATAAGAAAAAAGCAAATTAATATTGCACATCGACCAAAAATTTAAGCTAAGATTTTAGCTTGGTAAGTCAAAAATTTCTAAAATTTGTGGTAAATGCAGAAAACCGGGTCAAGACCGGGTCAAAGCTCATGACCCGGTGACCCGGTGACCCGGTCCAAAAAGTGACTCGAACTGACCCAGTGACCCGGTGACCCGGTTCCATCTCTAACTAATTGATATTGATATTACTAAAATCTTAGTTCCAAAGTTGAACCTGTGAGCCCTATTAACGTCGACTTCTGGGGCCGATGTCATGAAGCAATTCAAGTCCGTAAAATCTCTAATCCATGTCTGAAATCGGGTATCAATAAAAACCAATGTTATAATGATCAGATTGGAGGAAACCCGGGCTTTACAAAAATATTTGTTAAGGTTTGCAAGCGGTAAAATTATGGTTTATTCAAGAAATAACGAGGTTAACTAAAACAGCGTTTTATCACTCTGGGCTAACCTAATCTGAAAAAAATTTGGGATTAATCCCAAAGTAGGACTAACCCGCGTTTTCTGTGTTTTTGCAAACTGACCCCTGGTTTAGATCAACTTTAAAAAACTAATTTTCTTACAGAGCAATAAGTGCACTTGTAGAAAGTATTTGAAAAAGAAGCTACATTTTGCTGAAGAGAAATGGGTAAAACGGCAAAAATTAGGCAGCAAAGGAAAAGTGTTTTGTTAGAGACGTTATAGAACAGCTGCCTAAAGACTCAGTCGCAGAAATTTTATCAAGACATCAAAAATGGTGCGACGTGAAAAGTGTGAATCTTCCAAAGAAGAACTGAAAAATTGCGACAAAGACAACGCAAAATGGCACACCCAAACTGGTGAAAAAATTAAAGATAATACTCTGGGATGTACAAATATTTTCTGCCCTGTCTTTATACTCAGATCTCACCGTGTTCCTTAACTTTCGAGTTCGCTTATAAATCTTACGAACAAAGCGAATATTAAAAACAAAATTATTGAAAAAATGGAATTGTAAATTAAACGAACTATACATGTGCTTGGCTGTGGCTTAGAGTTTGCGTCAGCACAAGCTAGAAAAAGGAGTGAATCCTTCAACTGCTTTTTAGTCAAAAGTGAAAGCTCTAAACAGATGTGACGGGCAGTAAAAATTCTAAAAGTCTGATTAAAGTATTAAAATTTCTAAGGTTAATGCACATCAGTTGACGGAACACTTTTTAAAGGCGAGCACACCTAAAATAAATTATTGGCCCTGAAAAGACCGCTTAACAATTCGGAACGACACTCTCAGCTCAAGCAATTTTGAGCCGTCTTTGATTTTATTCCAGTGCATAAGTGAAGCAAAATAAACTCTTAAGCTTCGAAGTAAATCAAAAAAATCGAAGTTGCTTTTATTAATTTTTGTTTCGGCCAATTGACTGCTAAAGCTATTTGAGGTAACAAGTAACAAACAACTGTAAGAGCTACCAAGAGTTTATAATAGGAAACATAGAAGCCCTTCATAATAATTGGCTGCAGCCGTTGTGCTTGTGCAAAAAGTTGTGAAGTTGTAACCTTCAGCAGAAATGAATATGAAAATTAGGTTGAATATAAATTTACCACTAAAAATTGTAAAACATGTCAGATTTTCCAGTCTTGCCAAACAGAAGACGAAATATTGCCAATATCTGATTTTTCTGAGGTTAACATATTTGGAATTTTACGAAATTTCCCTAAAAATATGGTTACAGGTCCTGATCAGCTACCTAATGTTTTCATCTCTGAGATGTCAGTTGAATTATCTGAACCTTTAAGTATATTGTATGACTATTCTTTTCATACCGGTTGGATACCTCAATGTTGGCGCGACGCAAATGTCACTGCTATTTATAAAAAAGGTAATTCTGAGTTAGTTGAGAACTATAGGGATGTTAGTATAGTATGTAGTTCTGTGAAACCAATGGAAATAATTGTTAACAAAATGCTGATTGATTACGGTTATTCTAAATCGATTTTTACTAAGCATCAGCATGGGTTTTTAAAAAAACGATCAACCATAACTAGTCTAATAAAGTGTGTACACGAGTGGGGACAAATTATTGATAAAAAAGGGTATGTTGATATCCTATTTTTGGATGTTAAGAAAGCTTTTAATTCTGTGAGCCACACAAAACTGATTTCAAAATTGAAGATGTATGGTATTGGAGGGAACTTGCTTAGGTGGTTACGAAATTTTTTATGTAATAGAAGACAAAGAGTTAAAGTCGATGAGTGTTTGTCTTCTTGGTCTATCTTGGATAGTGGGGTCCCTCAAGGCTCTGTTTTAGGCCCGACTTTATTCCTATATTATATAAACGATTTGCCTGAAGTTATTGAAAACTCTTCTATTTTTATGTATGCTGATGATGTCAAGTTATATCTCGGGTTTAAAAAAGGTGAACACAACTTGAATTTACAAGATGATTTAAACAGAGTCTGTGAATGGTTTAATACTTGGCAGCTGGATTTAGCTGTTCATAAATGTTCAGTTCTTCATGTTGGTTCGGTTAATCCAAGTGTCGAGTATACCATTCATGGAAATACTGTTGAAACCACTAACTCAGTGCGTGACCTAGGTGTAACAATTCAGCACAATCTAAAATTTTCTGAACACTGTGCTCTTATAGCTCGTAAGAGCTATAAAGTTTCAAACTGTGTCATTTATAATTTTGTTACGGAAGATCCATTTTTAAAATTTAAACTTTTTTCAATGTATGTTAGGCCCATTCTTGAAACAGCAAGTGAAGTTTGGAACCCCTCCCTGAAGAAAGACATAGATTTAATCGAGAATGTACAAAGGCGTTTTACCCGTCTCATTATGAGAAATCAGGACATGACTTATTCGGATAGAATCAACTTTTTTCAAACTGAGTCTCTTCAACAGCGTAGAGTTTATCGAGATATGGTGCTGGTGTATAAAGTTCTGCACGGTCTTATAGATATCGAGGCTTCTGATCTGTTTACTTTACAAAATGTAGTATCAGTTAGAACAACACGTGGCCATTCTTATAAGTTAAGATTACCGAAAATTAACCTGACTGGGGTTCAAGCGTTGTTTGCCTACCGGGTAATTCATACTTGGAATAATTTACCTCAAAGAGTAGTTGATGCCGACACCTTATTTTCCTTTAAAAGAGCATTAAAGGAAACCTTGTTTGATGTTAGGCATAATACGTAATGTTGCACTATTCTTTACTTTGTTCTTTTGCTTGTTAAATTCTTAATAATAATAATAATAATAATAATCTGCATTATTGAGTCTATTATTGCAAGCCAGTTGCAGCATTTATTTGATGATTTATGAATTTGTGAACTCACTTGCACCGGAAGCACTTCACTCGGAGCTTTCGCTTGCGGGCGTGCAATGTGCATACAAATCGCTGAAAGTACTTTGGACAGTGCTACAACTTACCCCTTTAGAGTGTTTTAATTGGCCAATGAGAATACTTTCTTGATAAACATTAATCTTCGTTTTTCGTTTTCTTGTTTTTATTTTGGATTTGTAGCACATAGTTGGATTAGGAGAATCAACTATAGGACCGTTCATTCAAAAAAATCTGTCATTTGCAGCCTTTCCTTTCTTGTTTGTGTTAATATCTTGTCTCGATTCGATATATTCTATCGTGCAAGAGTGCTGCGACCAGAATACAATCAAATGTAATTAAAACTTATCTAATCAATACTTTATACGGTTGAATGAGGTTAAGAATATATTATTTTAGGCAATCAGAATGTTCGCGTATTCTGGTTAAAGCGCCGTTACGCAGTGCAATGAAGATCAGTCAAGTCTTATAATACTAAATAATGGTGTTACGGTGTACTCCTATAATCTACATATACTATGCTCGTATAATTAATGTTTTTTCATCACACTGTGAAGTATTTTCCAATATTTCCCTTGATTTTCATTTAAATTCACCAAAAATGCAGCGCTATCTTTACGAACGATAAATGTAAAATTAGCTGCGCAGAAGCTGCGCAAAATCCTGCGCAGATTTCATGCGCAAATTGTAAGAAACACATCGAGTTTAGTATGTCTGTGAAGTTTCAGCCCCGTATCACTTACCGTTAAAAAGTTGTGCCCCGGACCGGTTATGGCGGCGATGTTTTTTTCCGGTTTCTCCTGTTTGATGGTTGTATTGTACATAATGTTCGCCGCTTTCACGTGATCTGCAGCGGTGGGCCAACCTAAAGGGCTATGGGGTCTAGTAGTACCCTCTAAAGAATTTAAGAATCACAACTTTTTTTGCGCCGCAGCTGCGCCACAGCGCCGCAGTGGCGCCGCAAAGTCGGCTCATAGCGAAAAGTGACCATTTTTGTGGTCGTCGCTCAGGTCGAACGTTACGAGCTGGAGCTGATTTCTTTTTATATTCAGAAATTACATATATTGAACTAACTAACGGTCCAGGTTGCGTTTCTCTATCACTTCCCTAGCGACCACAGTGGCCCGTCAAAGATGGCGAAAATTCGAAAAATGAAAAATCGAAATTTCTCGCTATCTATTTAACTTTGAAAGCTCAAATCTTCCATACAATGGTTTTCTGGCACGGAGAATCGATTCCCGCAGTCAGTTTTACCGTCAGACCCACCCATCTTGCTGGGCTGGTTCCACTTTGCCGTCGGGAGGGTCAAGTCGGAAACCGCTTCCTGGAGGTCCATAGTAGGCTTTACCTGGCCTCTCAAAACTTTGTCTATAGGGGTTTTCTGGTGTGCCCAGCTCATTCCCGGTGTCCGTTTTGCCGTCCGGACGTCATCTATCTTGCTGGGCTGGTTCTACTTTGCCGTCGGGAGGGTCAAGTCGGAAACCGCTTCCTGGAGGTCCATAGTAGGCTCTACCTGGCCTCTCAAAACTTTGTCTATAAGGGGTTTTCTGGTGTGCCCAGCTCATTCCCGGTATCCGTTTTGCCGTCCGACGTACCTATTTTGCTGGGCTGGTTCCAGTTTGCCGTTTGAAGGGTCAGTCGGGTGGGGGGGTCAAGTGGTCGAAAATAAAATTTTTCAAAAGTGGTCAAATTTGGTATCAAATGAAAGCTCTAAGCGAGCTGAGCAACTTTTGTCATAGAACTGCATACCCAAAGTGGCTGTAGAGTGCTGTGGTGGGGTGGGGTGGGAACTTAGGCGATTTTGGGTCAAAAATGAAATGTTTTCAAAAGTGGTAAAATTCGGCATCAAATGAAAGCCCTAAGTGAGCTGAGCAACTTTTGTCATAGAACTGCGTACCCAAAGTTTCTGTAGAGTGCTGTGAGGGGTTGGGGTGGGGACATAGGCGATTTTGGGTCAAAAATAAAATTTTTCAAAAATGGTCAAATTTGGTTTAAAATTAAAGCCCTAAGTGAGCTGAGCAACGTTTGTCATCGAACTGCATATCCAAGGTGGCTGCAGAGTGCTGTGGTGGGGTGGGGTGGAGGACTTAGGCGATTTTGGGTCAAAAATAAAATTTTTCAAAAGTGGTAA